>JAQFZT010000392.1:0-26697 GCA_034696325.1 Camisiidae sp. | reverse complement strand
GGTTAGGTTAGGTTAGGTCATGCTCGATCATCAAGCGTGAGGGCACGCGCCCAACAATAACATTAAATTTTAAGAGAAATATTCTGGAAACAAATAATAATTTGGTTCAACAAAAATATAAATGAAAAGTAAATTCTTAAAACTCCATAAATATTAATATAAAATCATTCGATTCAAATGGTTTCATGTTGAAAATGAGCGAAACACAAAGTATGAAATAACAACTAAAACAGCTATTATACAGACCCATTTATGCCAAATTCTCAAGTGAGTGCGAGCGTTTCAATCCCTTTGAGCTCTAGCGCAGAGCGTGTGTATCATTACATAAACAAACTGTGAATGTGTTTTATTCTAGTTTTACATCACAAACTCATTTCTCTTATATCCTTATGAAACAGTTGCAAAAAAATGTTATTCAATATCTCTTTGAAAAAGTTTACCTTAAATTAATGTTTTCAAAGTCTTTCTAAAATTTGTTTTTGATCAAAATTTTGGAAAACCAAAGTTCAATAGTTCGTGAGCTATTGAAAATAAAGATAATAGACTTTTGTATCAAAAAGAGACACATAAGCGATACATAAATCTAAAACTTTATCAGTAGTTATACATAACAAAAATATCAATATTTCATCAAATATTAATGTGAATCAACTCATGCATCAAATTTTCACTACTAATTGAGTGTTTGACTTATTGAATGTTAAGATTTGAGCGGAAACTCAATTGTGAACTATATGAATGAGTGGACTGCAGAAAACCTTAAATTGACCTCTTTTTTGGATTCTATTTTTAATGATTAACTCTATAATTAAATTGAAGTAAAAATTAATAGAAATTTAAATGACAGAAATAGGGATTAATAGAATTAACAGAAAGCGAAACTTACAGTGCTGTAAGAGTTAAGGTTTTCTACAATCCTATCCATTCATATGTTATCATTATTTTTAAGCACTTAAAAAACTCTGAAAATAAATTAATTTTTTTCCAAAGATATATTCAATTATAAGTGAGAACTATCAGCTTTTCATAATATATTCTTTGTTTTTCATAATTTAATTTATAACACAATAGATATATTCTAAAACAAATTCTTTCAATGTTTTTGATAACTTAAGTCTGATATGAATTGAAGAATTGAAAAAAAATTCAATTATAACTTGAGAGATAAGTTCTAACACCTGTTACTGTTAGTATAATAATTCATGAAATGTCTTTTGAAGTATTATGGATTTTGGATTTGACACTTAAAATACATGTACAGCTCAACACTTATAGATATGCAGAGGTCCCGAAAAATCTAGTGATAAATACAGATAAAACGTGAGGGAAAATCAAATTAATTAGTGATAATAGTAATGAGAAAAGAGTATTGAGTAGCGGTAACTAGTTGTCCATCATCTTCAGATTGATAAATACATATTTTTAAGCCCTTAATTGTATATAAAACAATGTGAAAAATCAAATTAAAATTTGATTCATCAGTGCAACAAAATTATTGTTCTTATCTTTTTTGAGCTATTATTGATAGAATATTAACTTTAGAGTAAATTCACATCAGAGAATAACTAGAACATCAAACATAAGGGCTTTGATTAAATGGTTTTCTATTAATGAAAATATCGACTGAATTCGTGTAATTAAAATATTCATTCAAAATAGCAGACGTATATTTCAAGTCTAGCACTTTTATACTGAACATTGAATAACATATATTTGTCACACATGCATATGATTCAATTGATTTAATGGTTATAACATAAACAAACTTAAGCATTGACTATAAGATGTCCAATTTTTTAATTAAATTCATTTCACTCAGAAATAAGGTATAAAAACTTTGTGAGTAAAATGATTTCATTCAAGTCCTATAAAATTAAGATCTTATGGTTTAGAGGAATACAGAACATGTCACAATAATTTGACATAAAATTGACTTTATTCATTGATTTTCCAAGAATTTAAAGTCTTTATTATAACGTTATAAAAATTAGACTTTGATCTTCAATCAGTGAAAAGACTTGAAATTTGTGAAGAGCTTTTTTGCCTTCTTCAGGCCATTACAAAATAATTCAAAACAAATTTTCAGTGAATTGAGTCTAATCATTGTTCAACGAGATCTTATGAATCAAAATTCCAAACTCATATTGATATAAAGCATAAACTCTTTTCTTTTTTTTGTCAAGTAATAGATTTTCATCTCATGTTTTGATAGCAATGGTCTCATATCTTTTACATTAAAAATCATAACTCGAAGTCTTTATAATTCTTGCATTCTTTCAAGTTGCTTTTACAATAACATATTTTAGATTGACTTCGTTTTGCGTGAATTCAAAATCTCCAAATCCTGTTTCAAATGCCCTGAATTATTAATTCACAAAAAATTCCATTTTTGAACTTAAAATAAATAAAACTAAAAGAAACTGTATTGAACTTTATTTTGTGAAATTAAGTTGAGTGATGTTATGTTGTGTTAGTTTAGGTGGGGGGCATTGACGCCTGATAGTGAGGTTGGGCGGCGAAAGGTTAAGTCAGAGGTTAAGTTAAAGGTTAAGTTAAAGATGGAGCTATTTGAAGGTTAATTGCATAATGGTTAAAAACATTACCATTACAACAATGAATAAGCTGTTGGGGTAGTAAAGAAGATTTTGGGCATTTTGAATTTGTACAAAACCAAATGTAGCCTTATTTTGATGTTATCTTTTTCAAAATAATATCTTGAAAGAGAACTAATTAGACTAATCAGCGATAATGCAATCTTTTGTGTATTAATCTTGAAATAATTGTCTATATTTGCATCTGTTTGGGCAAAATATGTCTGAAATGTATATGAAATTCGAGAAAAAGCTAAACTATAATATGAATTTGCAAATGATAAGTGGCCACAAGCCATTGAGCCTTCATTTTTGGCTATGACTTATTAAAATAAAACTCAAGTGCAATATAAAATTCATCTGCATATCCTAGTTAAACATTATATTTTCGGTTCAAATTTAATTGAATATGGACTGAAAGAGCTTTATTTTTACTATCAATTCATTCAAAGAATAAAAAATTAAGTTTATTACAAAAATTTCACCTCTCATTCATTATATTGGGAAATATTGAGAAATAAGAAGTCAAATCTTCATGACTCTTAACTTCTACATAATTTTTTCTGATATTTAAAATTTTCTTATTGTAAAGCAAAGGCATATTTTGACCAAGAGATTGATTTATAAACTTTAATATTTGTCAGTGCTTTTAAAAGTAAATTTACTAATATTTTGAAACTCAAAAGATTGAGTCAATTCATTGCTTTATCAGCAAAAATAATATTAGCTCACATAGAAGAGCATATGGTTTTTATTTGATTATTTTACTAACACTCAACTTTTTTCATACTGGTATATGCCATACAATAGCATATACAGGTATGCCATATAGTGCAGCTTAACAGTATAGTAAAAAATATGTTTGAGTTTCACTGTTGACTATACAGTATAACATTTTATGTGACAAGAGAAATTATAACAGAAAAGCCATTCCTATCAATGGCAATAGATATTTATAAGTTTATTTGAGAGAATATTCTGCACAAATTTAAATGAAATATAAAACTCTAATGTCGTTAGAGCTTAGGAAAAAGTTTTACCAACAGTTACAAGTTAGCTCTACAACTACAATATACATTAAACCCATTGCACATCAACTTCTTTTAAGTTAATACAAATCGTTGTGTTCATAGTTATTCAATTAACAAAGTTTTTAAAGGACAACAGATGTGGTAAAACTGTAAATTGTGTTCAGCATTAAATGTCACAAGAATTCCTTATGATATGTTTGTCAAGTAAAGAACACTTGTATTATTTAAACCGATTGAATAAAATATTAGTCAAAATACAGAAGTGAGTTATGCATTTGATGTCGATTTAACTAACCATTCGATACATCGCTTTCGTGGAGAGCAATACAGCCCAAACTCAATGCATAGCTTTTTTGATACAAGTCTTCATTTATAGCACACTGAATCTTAAATAACTCCAGAATAATAGAATCCTATAATCTAATTATTAGTGACCAAAGTTCACAAAACAAAATAAATTAAGATTAATTGTTATATGAAGATTAAACAGAGTCGAATTAATTGAGATAAACTGATACTCAATTTAAAATACAATTATTATTACTATTTAACTAAACATTTTACTAAAACTAAAACAACTACAAAAGATTGTTTTAAGAATCTTTTCAATTTATATTTTTTTGCTCTCAATCTTTTCAATAAGTATTAATATTTACTTTTATAACTAAAACCAAATTAAGCATTATTTCAATATAACTTAATAAGAATTATTGAAAAATGAACTGAAGTATGTTTATTATTCAAAATCATGTGTTCAGTTGTGCGTTATATCACTTTTTCATCCTCAAAAAATAGAGAAATAAATTTGTAAAACAGATTATTTTATCGATTTAATATGAAATCAAATACTAGAGTAATTTTTCAAGAGAAAGTTTCATCTAATGTATAAAAGGATATATTATCTGTTTATGATAGATAAAAATTAATTTAAAAAATTAATTTTTCATAAATGCGATAAGAGATATACTAAAGAATGGTAACGGTATTTAGCGAGAAGATTTCAAACAAGAAAAAATTTTCATCTATCTAAAAACAGCTCAAATCCCTGTCTACTATCCGTTGTATTTCCTGATAAAAACAAGATTTTTTTCGCAGACATTGACTATATTTAACAATAACACTGCTATAAATTTAATGAAAAATCAGTTAAAATGGATGCAAAATTTAACGTAAGAATTGAACTTATTGGGAAAAATCAAATAGAAAATACTCTTTTTTGTTGTTGTTTTTTCATCAGGAAACAATTGGTCTCAGATTGCAAACTGAAAATTAAAAAAGAATGACTTGATATATTTTTTCAATAAAAAAATTCGAAACTTTTTGCCCACAATCTAACTCAGTCGTAGTTTTAGAAAATTACTTGATAGAAAGCGGTTCACTACTGTTTATCGAAGTAATATAACTTATTGTCTGCATTGAATTTTACACTCGAAAGATGAGGCTCGAAATTCACCTCAAAGAAGAATTTTATAATAAAGAAGTAAAGAAGTTATAAAAACAATGTACAGTAACTTTATGCTAATATTCGAATAAAAAAGGTTTCAGGTTGAAAAAGTACCTGATCTTTATGATGATGAAGTTGAAACACGTATCTTTAAACTTTTGACTTACTTGTTAAGTACTAAAGATTCAGTTCGTCGATTCATGAAATTATTAGAATTCTTCTGAGGGGATCTCAATCAATGGTAAGTCTTAAAAACTAGAGCTTTTTCAGTTTCATAGTGTTTGAGCGGAAAATGAAGTTCAAAACTTCGAATCTAATGGTTTATAAGATTTAATTAACTTAAGGTTGTATTAATATAACTTATTTTGAACATTTTGATTGAATCCGTCTATTTTCGAACTGTTCAGTCGATGTTACTCTTTGAGGATATTCTCAACAGAAAAATATGAATGATATAAAAATATTATAATTCTCCACAATAAATAACTTCGAATAATGTGTGAATAAAAGCAATTTTGAGGTCATTATTTTCATAATTTATTTGCTATAATAATGCAATTTAAAATTTATTATTTTTTAAATTGAACAAAGGTTTAAAAATGGATTTTTAAAGAATTTATCAAAAGTTCATCTAAAGTTAAGGCAAAACTGAAAATTTGTTTAATATAAAGCTTACGTTAAACTTGTGTTGAGAATAAAATCTCAAAAGTAAAGTTGTGCTGAAATATATTGTTTGAATAAAAGTAATTTAAAATTTAGAGAAATGACTTACTGTTTACTAACGTATTAATTCATTGATGAATAATGAGAAAAGACTTGTTGGCTTTATTGTGCTTTTATTAATTCCATTAATAGCTTTTATACGGGACTACATAATACAATTCTTTTGAGAGAAATCGATTTATAACATATTGATTGAATGTTTAGGCCACTCAACTTCGAGAATTTGACATTTTAACAGCTTTAGGCATGAAAACCCTGAGCCTCGGCCTTGAGCGTGACCTTGACTCATAAAAACTCAGGATTGAGCAAATTCTGCCATAAATGCATTACAAATTTGACTAAATTAGAAATAAAATGAGTGGTGAGAGTGAAGAAAGATTTATCAGAATTCATATAAGTTAAGACTTAAGCTTAACATTTATGATGGGTTATAATGATATTGATGAAGCGAACCTAAACAAATCAAGGGATCAATAAACCAACGAATTCAAGTCATATTATTTTGCTTTTGATTGTACGAGATATTCAAGTAAATAAATCTGAAAGAATTTTCTTTTAATAATATTTTGAATAAGATTTTGAAATATTTTAATTAATTCCACCCAAAAAATTCAATTCTCTATTTATATAAAACAAGAAATTTAATCGATAACTCATTTCGTAAATAAAAAAACTTAAACTTTTGAAGTTGTTAAGTGAAAAATTGCATCAATACGTTTTTATCTGGATCTCAAACATGAAACTAAACAATGAAAGGTATAAAATGTAAAGAAAGCCTTTGCTTTCACTAATATGCAATCAGAGTCAGCCCAAGGATTAAAATTTAAAGTTAGAGATATTTTATTGATAGAGTTCAAACTTGTTAACTGTAAAGTCACTCACATCTTAATGATCTGTAAAACAGTTATTTATTTATGTGCACAAAATTCTGTGAATAATCGGAACTTTAGTGAAGCCTAATATTGAAGTCAAAGCCTGAAGTAAAGCTCGAAGGCTTATGTTTCGTCTAAAAAACTTTGAACCCTATTTAAATAAGGCAAAAGTAGTGTAATTTACATGAAATTTTAGTCAATAGAAGAATTTAAGCTGAGTATTGACTTTAAAACTTAGATCTTTTATGTTATGATTCGATGCAGATTAATTATCTATTCAGATTTGTCCAGTTGAACATAATGTGTTAATGTTATACACTCTGTGCCATAACAATAGTTAATTAGTGAGTTTAATAATTAATCTATTAATTTCTTTTCATTCAAAGCAATGTGCTTTCAGTATTCATTTTATCAAATTTTATAAAATATAAAACTTTTCATAAAGATTTATTTTTCACGATTCCAGAGAATCAACTTAAACATTTAATTAAATAGTAAATTAACATTTAAACTCCATTTCATTGCTCCTCTTTTTGAAAAATCATTCAAATTCTATTAATTAGTCATTGATTTTTATGATCAACAATTTTAAGATTTGCCGAAAGTAATATCAATCAAGTGTTGCGTGAGATAAGAATGAGATAATTTGAAATAATTGGAACTTTTTGAAAACTCATTATAAATTTTCTATACTGAAAGTTATTTCATGTTTGGAATATTAATATTTATTCGTAAATATAATTATTAAACGTTATTTGAAAGTCTTTTCGATTATGTAGATTTTATGCAGAAGAGAATAATGAAGTTTGTATTAAATATTTTGCAGCCATATTTAGCGATCACACTGAGTATTAAATTAAATTTTGGAGCGAGTGTCTAGTGATTTAGTTTATTTATGGCTTTTTACAAAAATTAATATTAAAAAATGAGTTCACAACAAGTGGTTTATTCAATTTGAATGACAGTCATTCTGACTCTCATTATTAACATATTTTTTCACAGTTGAAAATAGTATCAAAAACGCCAGAAACAAATTAATACTAAAGTTTTATAAATACTTAAATTGGAGTTTGTTTTATAAATAAATAATAATTTAAGATCTCTATGAAGTGAATCAATTAAATTAACTTATCGTTTTTGATTTTAATTAAAATTAAATTTTTTTAAATGTAATCATTTAAGCTGTTTTCAGAAGCAATACTGACAGTGATCTTCACCAGACAATATTGAAATAGAATAAAAATGATTTTTAAAGCTTAAGTTTAATGGTTTAATCAGCACTTTTTGGTCAATCTATTTTCCATTTATTCTATTGTGATAGAAAATTAGTAAACTGTACTTTCAGTTCAATTTAGACGGCAGAAACCTCTAACTAAATATATTTATATATAATATATATATATATATATACATATTATGTATATAAGTATTTTTAGTTAGAGGTGTGTGCCGTCTAAATTGATCTGAGAGACAACTTTACATTCATGAAGAAAAATTTACTGTTCATTGAAAAGATGAGTAGATATTATTTTCAAACAACAATTAAGTTCTGAATTTATCTAAAATTCTGAGTGAACAATATATGATAAATGTTAAAACACATTTCATGTAAAATGGAATTAAGAAAAAATGATTGAGTTTAGACCACATGAATTTAGAAAATTATTGAATGGACTAAAAAGTTTAAAATCGACTGGAGTATCATAGCTTCTATGATAGATGATAAATAAAAACCATTCTATAATAATTTTGACAAGATCTTCGACAAAATAAACTCTTGCGCATATTTTCTTAGTATCTGTAACTTTATTGAGCCCTTCCGTCCCATCAGAAAGGAAAATATTGCGATTACTAGCTTCGATAAAATGCAAGGTTTACATTTCCCTTTAGCATTTTGGAAATCAGATTGTAATTCCATCTAAAGATGTACTCTTATTAGCAGAAGCAATCATGGACTGCATGCATCGAGTAAGCAGTTCATTGAGAATCTGATTTATAAAATGAAATGCTAGGATTTCAAATAACCCAAAGGGATTGTTCAAAATAAAGATGAGGGTGAGAGGAATTAGGAACAAACTTTGCATCATATCATCAGTTAGAATCATGGAAAAAACCAAAATCTCAATATATTTCACAGAAATACTTCTATATAATAAAAACAGTTCAGAAACATAAAGTTTAGAAAATGACCGCTATATGAGATGCTTAATAAATGATATTCAAACCCGAGCTATCTATTTCATATCCTAATATATTCGCTGATTTGAATAAAATTAGCTGTTCATTGCATTAAAAATTACATATTAAAGGGATTTCATATCAAATTTCAAATATAATAAACTTGAATCCATTATCAAATTCATATACTATATATGATAAAATCTACAAAAATCTCACTTTTTTGCATTGATTTATATGTTTAATCAAAATCAAAGCTCTAGTGTTTTCATAAAACCTCATTACATATCAGTGTTAAAGATGCAAAAAAAGAAAGAAATTCTTTTTGGTTCAGTTAATATTTTGAATAACTCGTAATTATAATCTACTTATGAAAAGTGAGAAAATTTCAACTAATTTTATTTATCGGTCTGTTTGTCGATTCGATTCATGTTTCTGTCAAAAATTTCAATCACAAATTCATAATTAACTTGTAAAAATAGTCGAATACTGAATATATGTGACTAAACCAGTGAGTTAATGAAGTTGTTAAATAAAAATAATAATGAGCTCACAAATGTTTTTAAACTTTTGGTCACTAAAGACAAATTTGTATTTGGATCTCAACTTCATTAACCGCTTATGTGTTGTCATGGATAGTCGACATCTAATTTTATTGGCTCTTTTTATTACCAATATTAGAGTCAAACATATAGTTGACTTTCAAAATATTTGTCAAAACCGATTTCGTTTCACAATCATTTTGAAGTTCAATTTTTTCATAAAATTCTGAGTCTAATTATCTTATAAATACAATAACAGGACATTCTATATAAATTATATAGTTTTCAGTCATTATATTTATTGAGTGAATAATTTTCATCATCAGATTCTTTCTGAGAAACGATACCTAACTTTAGAATTAATTTGTAGGAATGCATTGGAAGTAATTTAATAATAAAAGATGATTTTTTATTTAAATTGTGAACATGAAAAACTTGCTTTATAACTAGTACAGTATATGAGTTTTTTACTTAAATATTTAAAAGTGCCAATTCTATTACATGATAAACGTTGATTTTTTGCAAAAAATAAAATTAAAAAATAAAAATAAGATGATTTAATTTAGATAAAAGTTTATCGAGAACTATCTGATAAACACCTGCACTAAGATGACACTGTACAGCACAAAAGCAATAACAAATATTCAAAAGTTTCAATTTCAAATGAGTTTATATTTCAAAAATAATAATAAATAGATATGAATTAATATCAATTAACTCTAAATCATTCATAAACTTTTATCAATAGTATGATAAGAGTTGAGATAATGTAAATCTCTAGTGAAAATATCCATTACTCAGTTATAAATCTTGCTTAAATGCCCATAAACTCTAAGTATTTAGAATCCCTTTCAAAGATTTATTTAAACTTATAAAATTGATATGATTTTTATGATTAATTGAATTTTATTTCACGGAACTCCACGATTTTATTGATATTTGAAAATATTTCAAATCTGATTTGCAGAATACCATTTATAAGACAATTGTTTCACGAATTTGTTAAAAAATTTAAGTAAGGATTAATTAATAGTATAAATCATTTTATTATTATCACAATTCTGGCCCATAAAAAGCTCGGTCTTATATTGACTTAAAATAGGATCTATGATTTGCTTTTGTTCGTTAATAATTAAAAATTGATTCAAACATTCTCTTCATCATTCGAAACTTGTAAATTCAACATAATTTGATTTATTCATATTTAGATCAAAATAATAAATTGAAATTTGCCATAAAATACTCTATTTGTACTCTAAAATACATTTCAAAGTGTTTTTGACTTAAATTTTCCAATTTTTTTTACTTTTTCACTTTTTAACTGTTTTTGATTATTTTTTCTATAAAAGTCTCACAGATATCTTATATAATAGTATAAATTTGATCTGTTAAATTCACTGGGGTGGGGGGGGGGACTACTTTTTTCAAAGGAGGGTCAATGTACTTTTCTACTCGATGGGACAATTAAAACGGTTCGCACCCCCTATTCTCCACGTCTACGAGGGACCAACGCTTTAAAGAACATGAATTCATAATAAATGTTTTGAAAATGCTGTCTCAAAATATTGAATGATAGAAAAATAAAGTTAGGGAAATTTCATTATTGCATACAGAGCTAAACTGAGTGTTGGAGTAGTAAAATAGGTTTTAGACATTTCGAAGTGTAGTTCTTACTTTATACTTTCATTAAGAAAAGTTCGCCGAAACCAATGTCTAAACATAGGTGAATGACTCAAATTAAAAGTTTTCTATGGTTTGAGTTTGCCTTTGAGTTTGTTCTGTGTATTGAATAAAAGCTTTAAATAAAATAAAGTAAAAGTTCCTTGGAATATTTTTTTGCAAAAAATTTAATAAATATAAAGTACTTTTTTAGAGATTATTGAATCGAATGAAGTTTCGATTGATTATATAATGATAAAATAGGAAATAGAGAAAGATATACAATATCTAAAATTTTGAGAGTAGATGTAGAAGTTTGTTGAATAAACAGGTGCTTTACAAGTAGAAAAAGATTTTTTTTTATAGATCAACTGAGTTTATTTGGAAAAAAAAATTCTAAGCTCTCATTAGTCGCCATTGAATATAATGTGATTTTGTGCGCTATAATTTGGAAACAAACTCTCGGAATCATTATTCTATGTAAGGCTAGAATTGAATAAAACCCATTCTAAAGTACATTCATTATTCTACTGTTTCTCGTCATAATAGAGTCCATTAAATTACGTTACTTAATATGTTGAAGTTGTATTGTGTAAGAATAGGCATAAAAACTATGAAAGGCATATAAAGAGCCCAATAACTATTTGAGTGAACTTATTTGAAAGCATCTTTAATTATTTGTTGAAATTAAATTTCAAACACAAATACAGAGTTTTTTGATTCTTTCTATTTGTTTAGCTTTTACTTCGCAAAAGTTTCGTTCATAACTTGTTACACAAAAGTTATGGGTTAACAGTTTAGACATGTAGAAAAGTGACATTTTAGCAATCTTTAGCTGGTGTTTGCAGAACTGCGGTGCCAGCGCTTCAATAGTGTGAGTAGTGCTACAATTGAAGCAACATTATATTCCAGATGCGCGAAGAATTGAATAAGGTATATAACCAAGTTTGTTACCCAGGAAACCAAAGAACCCCTAGTGTGCCACAGAAGCCGTGGAAGACCATTCTGTGGTAAGTGGGAGTAAGCAAAATAAGCTTTGCTTGTATTAAGATAAAGAAGTTCAGTTCGTTGAGATCACGCTCAGACTTTGATAATACTTAGCGCAAAATATAGTGAAATAACAATAAATCAATATAAGCATATATTCAAAGTATCTTAAGTTAGAGCACACAAGACTTAGAACAACAAAGCAAACAAATAGACAATTTCCTTCGCCAACTTTAAACGCATAGAAATTGATGCAAACATCTATTATGTTACACAATCATAATACAGGTAATACTAACACTATAATTAGATCGAAGTAACACTTTAATTGCCTCGTTTATAATTACGCTTAATTTATATGCAATTATAACTTTAAAGCTTAGTAAGCAATTACATAATATTTGAGTTGCAAATTACAAAAATTACAAAAATAAGTCAAGACTTAATAAATAAAAAGGGGTCTCACAAATCAATAGACTCACAATTTGAACAAAATTAAATAATTTAATAAATCTTATGATCATTTTAATCAAACTTATTTTCATTCGTATGACATTTTTGAGTGAGAGCTAATAAAATTTGGATAAAGTCTTTATTTATTGCACATTTGGGTCACTATATAATCTGGTCGCCCACGCAATAAACAGGAATACACAGTCCTGTGCTCATCAGTAATGAATATGCCATTAGATAATTGATAGCAGAAACTATTTTCAAAGTAAATATAGACCAACTAAATGTTTCACTTTTAATAATGACAAATTGGTTATCCTATGAATTAAACTGATGTCATAAGACATAAAACTAGCATATAATTTACAGGTAAATACTTTAATACTAAATCCCATTAGAGTTTTTAAATGAAGTTTATATATAAATAAACTGTTTCAAAAGTTTTCAGAATATATTAAAATGTTTTTCATCAGTAAAATACTTATAGGAGTTATGTTTATACTTGTGTAGACTCGTGTTGTCTAATAAGTTATAAGAAATATAGTGTTCAAAATACATAATATATTATACTTTTCAATACATGAAGAAAAATACAATAATAATGTAAACCTCTATTATTTATGACAAATTAAAATTGATTGTAAAATAGAGTGTAATCTAAAAATAGCTACACTTTCAATTCAAATATTAAATTTCTGAATAAAACATTTCATTTCTTGATCAATTCAACACAGGAGTAATTTATAGTTTTAAGAAATACTTTATAATTTACTTGAGCTCAAAAGTACTGACTTAATTCTCAAATGTTTAACTGGAATCCAATTTTTTCAATATAAGTTATGCTCATTTTTATGCCTTAACTGTAAGTATCTGTCGGTTAAAAATTGATTTCTAATCTCAAAATATAAAATATTCTTTTAAGCTTTGAAATTATGTTGTTTACGATAAAGTAATACAAATTTTACTGTTGCGTTACATAAATGTACTCAATCTTGTCGACCTTCTTCGACGATTTCGAGAGTTATCAATGAGACACACGCCTCATGTGTCAATTGATATATTCACTAACTATATGATAGGAGATCGCAAATAAAAATTATTGTTTACATCAATATTGTAAGAAAACTTTATGATTGTAAGCAAATAAATATTCTACTGAAATAATGCATTCTTTCTCATTGATTAGAATGGATGACAAACCCAATGAATTGAAAAAAGCAAATTAATGTCTAAGAAAATAAAATTTTGAGTGAAAGTAAGAATAAATGAAAGAGAAGAAATTGATTTAAATAATCGAATGGTCATAGGCTTAAATGGAAAGCTTACCGTATCTATAAAAATATTATATTGTGTGGTTATTTATGGTGGCATTTAATATTAATAAAGTTAATTTGATATGATATGAGACACATAAATAGATAGTGAGATACATATAACTTTGATAGATAGCAATGATAATGAAGTGCTTTCATAACAACAGGTGTTTATAACTAAATGATATTTTACTAAAATTTGAGTTGAGTTCAATCAAAACAAAACAAGGATTCAAACATTTGAAATTTCTTGAAAATTTCATTATTTCGAATTAAGTAATAATGAATAAATGAACATTTTATTTACACTTTTATGGCACATAATATTCATATTTAGTAACAGACAATAGTTTATAGTAACAAAAGGAAGAAAGAATATATCAATTATAGTGTTATCTTCTTGAGGAGATGGAGAGAGAAGTAAAGATGAGATGATGCGTGTAATAAAGCAACAATGCATGTATGCAACTGTGCAACAGGTTATGCACTGACATACATGTATTAATTTGTTATTAAATTCAACAAAGCATTCTATTCCTATGCTATGAATATTTTTATGTTTTCTTGACTTCCAATATCTAGAATACAGATATTCTGTAGATTCAATCAAATGAATAAATATTAAATCAATAAATAATGATCACATCTATTAACGCTATATAAGAATCTATACTATAAACTAACTTAATATATAGTTGAAAATTTGTTGAGTGAAGAATACGCTTGTTATAAAAGCATATTCTGCATGAATGTATAGCGTTATCTATCATAACGAGACTTGGGGTAAAAAACAACTTTCAAGATAATCTTCGTAAGCTTTCAAATTATTGCATTAAAACTTTTTTTATAAACTTGAATCAATGCCAAAAAATAAATTTCAAGTGAAGGCAACTTATTCTTGATAAATAAATCATATGTAACTTCAACTATTCCGGAAAGTCCAGTCAAGATTAATATTTATAAAGTTGAGGAATTAAATAGAATTAAAGGAATGACTTCGTTAAGAGTTTAAATTAATTGTGACATTGAGAGAGTTATATAATATCAAGTATTTAAATTATTTTTCTATGTATATGTGAGTTGACTGCATTAATTCAATTTTACTGTTGTTATGAACTGAATATTTAGGAGAGAATTCTCTTTCCACAAGAGATATCCGCAGATTTGTTTTCCCCCAAAACTTATCACTCCTTCCCTTGTTATGAAAAGCTAATAAAAATGTATTTTTTTCCTCAAAAAGCCTTATATTCTATATTATTGTGGTATTATAAGTGCCACACGTCTATTGCGCAAATTTCAATAGCAAAAAAGTTCTTGTAATATATTTTTCTCAAATCAATTTTAATTTAACAAATTTTCATGTTTTTACTCATTATTATTTTTATTTTGTGTTTATCTGTTTTTTGCTTATCATAAATGTGTTATATTATGCAAGTCCTTAACGGATTTGATAGATTAGATTTGATATATTTAAACAACTCAAGTCAAAAATTATAATAATTTCTGCAATATTTATATGAGATTTTTATCAATATTTATGAAAATTTTGTTTCATCTGAAAAGGTCTTAGTCTGAAAAAGGATTAAAGTTTTAGAAACAAATTAGTCGTTGAGCTTTAGTGAAACATAATCTGAAAAAGCTTATTGAAAAACTGTAAAATGTAAGTGAGCAGTCAAGTTATGCATTAGTTATCTAATATCGGTAACTATAACCATGAAACGGTACATCGCTTCAGGTTATCATCACAGACTCCTAGCAATGATAAATTTTTTTCTCTTACTTCAAACATTTAGCGCATAAATTAATGGATTAATAAATTGTGAAACTTTGCTATAAAAAACTTCACCATTAAATAAAATAAATTCAAGATGAGTCTAATTTGATTTTTAACTTTGCTAAAAGTCTACATAAGTAGCAACTCTGTACACAAGGTCTGATTCTCATGCTTTACTGATAAAAATTAGATTTATATTATATATTAGAATTATAAGTAAGAACATAGTTCAAGCCTTGACCCAATCATGTCTACTGAAAAAGTTTAATTCCGCTTACGAGTGAATTATAACAGTTCTTAACATGCATGATGAATATACCTGATAAAAACATGGCAATAAAAGTAAGATTCTGCTTACGAGTTAGCTTTTATGCTTAACTGATTTTCACGAAAATGTTTGATTAGCTACTAAAAAATCCTAAACTGTTCTCTTGACGAATTTCTCGTTTTCTTTAACAAGCATACAAATAGTCTCAATTTTTCTCTTCAAATCATTCAAATTGTTTTTAAATACATTATTCAGTTCAAAGCATTATTTTTCAATATCATAATTATGGCGAATATAAACTAAAGAGAATAAAAAATTCTCAAATATATTGTCAATAATATGAATTGAAACATATATTTGATTTATGTCCAAAAATAGTTATTTTTTCTCTTAATTAAATCAGCGATGAAAAGATAAATTATATACCCGTAGGTGTGAAAGTCTTTACCTTAAACTTGAAATTTAGAAAATGTAAGAAAATTCCCGTTTTAAGTAAGTTAACATTCCTTTTGTTTCACGTGAATCACTCATTTTTAACTTATAACTAATTTACCGCTTTAAAGCATTTTTAGTGAACTATTCATTATGAAGTAAACGAATCTGAGTATGAAAATGAAAGGATTAATAAGGTAATTATAGTAGACTTATAAGCTATAAAAATGTTGATATACAACACAGCTCGTTATAAAGAAAAATATGAAATGCTGGCTTATTTATGAATGTAAATAAAATGTATTGCTTTTAATACTAGTTTATGAAAAGAGATCCAACAAATATATATAAAAGCATATTAAGAATAGACAAAAGCTTATTAGTACTTTAAAATGCGGCTTACCTTAGAATTAAAGTTTAGTTGGTTTAGTTGTTTGGGTGCTTTTCTAAATAGATGCAAACTTACCAGACCAGTTAAAACTCAATTGTATTTTAGTGAGCCGTCAGTTCTAATTTATAGTATAGTATTATTTTTTGTGAGTAAATTTATATGTGATTTTCAAGTTATTAGGATTTTGTGCTTCATATATATACAGCTAAAACTAAACATATACTAAAAGCATGATGTGATAGGAATCACTATTTACTCTTTACAGCATAGACTGCATACACATTGCGCAGTGAAATGCGCACTCATGGCTTGCAATGATGCACAAAAGCTCAAGTTAACATGTCTTTAAGCTACTTTAGAGAAATCAATCATTTCGAGCTTAGCTTAATGTGCTTATGAGCTCACACTTGAATTAATAATTGGAAATTTGTTGAATAATTTGAAGAATATTGTTGAACATAGATCTAAAACATTATTCCTATAAATAAAATAATAGATCTTTTACTGATTTTGATTAAATGCTCGAATACTTTAGGAAAATAGGCGCTCATGGCTTGATATTGAAATTTAAGCTCTTAAAATCCAAATGAACCCCAAGCTTTCTGAAAAGGAGCCCGTGTGCATCATTATTCAAAAGGATTCAAAAGCAAAGGACATTTCGTTACATTAACCATTTATTTTAACCATTGCTAATGCTGTACGCAAAGGAAATGCGACGCAACAAGTCATTGTAGGAACTGTTCTGTTAGTACAATACTGGATAACTGTACAATTCAGTGTATAATTAATTCACTTGATAATACATTCTCTCGTCATTGTTAGAGAACTATTTCTCTCTAATACACTACTTAATCAACTTTTTTTGTCTTATTCTCTTATTGTCAAAGAGTAATAAGCCGTAATCATTAAACTTAGTGTATCTTTCAATGCATTATTCCTGCAACTTTTACTGTCATTCCGCCAAATCTCTTATATAATTGATAGAACTTTATTTGGCATTGCAATCATTTTTTGGAACAATTCACAAATTTACTTTACATTCAAATTTATCGACTGAAAACAAACAAACCGTTTCAAATCTTAACGAAACAAATCATTTTATCTTTAGAATTAATGTTAAGATTAATGTCTTTAGAACCGAATATTACGTGAATGTAGGTATTAATCAAAGTAATCGAGATCTGCTATAATGGGGGTTTGAAATAATTTCATATTAACTCATATTGAATTTATATTCATGGGTATCAATAAAACAAATTTATTCAATATATTATCAAATTTTAATCAATTCTTCCCAATGTATAAATGAGGAATATTTTAGAATTAATTAATGGTGTAAGAAATAAACGAACTTTCAATACTCATAATATATTGTTTGAATTTTCAGTTAACATTATAGTACATGTCTTGATAGTGAAAATTCAAAGCTAATAAATATCCAAAAGGGGGAAAAATTAATCTCTTAATGAGCTAACATCTAACGAATATCTAACATGAATATTACAGAATATGAATAATTATCAATTAAGTCATTGATTGATCTAATGTCTCATTACAAGTTTTTGTATTAAAGAGAGTATATCTACACAAAGTTACACCCAATCAATCAACTATTGTAAGCATGAAATTTTGGAAACAATAGTTAATATGAAATGACCTTATCGTCAATCTCTGTAATATGTTTGATGGAAGATTTCCAATCTTCAAATTTACAATAAAGTTAAGAATACGTGACTAAAATCCAAATAAAACTGATTTATAAAAGAAAAGCTCAGAAAGAAAGATATCGTCGATAGTTTCAACAACTTTCAACAAAGATACTCGGCTTTCACTCCATCAACAATTTTCAAATTATAAAAAACTAAATTCTTCATATATTTATTTGAATAATACTTTAAAATCATTATTTTTCCAGTGATTCATATTTTAAAAACTGATTAGTTTTATGAGTAAACTGTATCAATATATTCTTAATAGATTTAATGATAGAATTAATCATTTCTAAAATAATTAATAATCGGAAAAAATTATTTAGAAATTCATTGCTATGAATAATATTTTTTTTGAAGAGCTCACTTTAAACTAATTTATTTTTAAAGTTTTTCATAAATGCATAAAACTATTTGTGGTGAAAAAGTTGTGAAAACAATAGTTTAATAGTTCAAACTGTCATTAACTAATAAAAATAAAGATAACAGTTTTTCATTATAAGAATGGACGCAAAAACTAAAGTCTAAGACTTAATCAAATAATATGAGTCAATTCATGAGACAAAAGTTTTAGTATTTATTGAGCATTTGATTCATCGAATGTTAACAATTGAGTGAAAATCAAATTCTCAAGTATTAGTTGTTGTGAAATCTTTTAATTATTTTAAAGCAGTTCATTATTCTCAATGTTAGACAAAGTTCTCGCTATTAAACTATTGTTTTCACAACTTTTTCACAACATTAATGAAAAACTTTAAAAATAAATTAGTTTAAAAAAATGATTCTTATGAGAAAAATCACTTAAAAATTTGAATATTAACTCATGTAAACAAGAGAATTGCTTATAAGACATCGTCAGATGGGTAAGACCAGTAGATAAGTTCTTGATTTAATATCTATAAGCTATTCAATATAAGAGCTAAGAATATGTTTCTCAAGAAATATCTATGATTCTATTTACAAAACTTTGTCGTTCACATACTTCTTATTATAATCAATGAAAAAGAACGCAGCGCTTGTAAATCTCCATCGTTTGAGTTCTCATATCAATTCTTACTTTATATCTATCGTTTCACTTATTGTGTTAACTCATTCACTATTAAGCATAAGAATTCTTCATTAAAAGTGGCCAAATATATTATTATATATGTATAGTTATCATATATTGATAGAATTATGGTTCGTACATTGTCGTACATTGTCGTACATTGTTGTGCATTGTTGTGTATTTTTGTACATTGTTGTACATTGTTGTGCATTGTTGTACATCGCTCTAATGGAAAGACTGGCATTAAGATACCTGCCATTATTAAAGAGCTGCCACATTTTATAGAGAAGTGCATCTCATTAATAAAAGACAACATTTGAATAAAAGAGTGGATTTTTTATGACTGTATTTCAATTATAAATAATTTAATTTTAAAGTATTTAAATCCCAATTCATTATTATATAATACTATGTATATTAATAACTTGGATTTAATTTTTTACAGTTTTTCACGCACTTTATCTTTCACATACTGTGCTTATAATTGGCTCTAAGTATGTTGCATAATCTTCACCTAATCTTTACACTTTGGATGGGTTTTTGTCAACCAGTGTAGAAAAAAATTAGTCATTAAATCATTTAATTAAGGAAAGAAGTTTTAGTGGAGGAGCATATCAATTAGTTGACTAATGCGAATAGCCTTAGGATAATTTAGACTCCAGACTAAAGAATGCGGCTATTTATGGTTTTCAGGTTTTCAGATTTTTTGCCACTGAAAATCGTATTTACTGTCTGAAAACAAGTAAAATTACTTTAATTATGTATTCCACGATTCTAGATTTCCCAAATTAATGTCGAACTAAAGCAAATTTATCGGCAATTTTAATCATCAAAAAGTAAGCTGAAAGTAGAGTATTGAATAGAATTCTGGAATTATCAAACTCGTGTTTAATGAAAGTACGCATATTATTAAAGTTTTTAATTGCTTAAAAATTTGAAAAAACAAGAATTCTGTTCACACTGGAATCTAATTATTGAAAACAATTCAACAATGCTTTTGTTATGTAGCAAAAAATATATATATAATACTACTTAATTTTCTACAAAAAATGATAAATTTCTGGGATCCTTCTCCGATTTTTGGAAAGCTCAAACTTTAAAGCATTATACAATCAGTCCAAAAATCATATGCAGAGATCCAGGAAAACTCAGTGATAAACTCAGGTGAAACATGAGGGAAACATAGAAACTTATGTATTAATGAGTAATTCAATAGCATTGAATTGAGGAGCATCATCGAAAAACACATTCAATATTCAGATACTAATTTAGAAGTTCAAGTCTAAACCTTAATAGAAGTTCTAAATTAGTGTATAAAAAGGTAACAATAAATAAATTCAGTGTGATGTTTTTTCATCCTGCTACTCAATTATTATAGTGACTTGTTGAACCCTTATGAATTCATATCACTTTCTGAATGATGGATACATATGTTTTCTGGACTGTTGTACAATCAGTCTCAAATAGTTATGTATTCATCATTCAGGAAATGATGCGAATTCATGAGGGTTTGACAACTCATAACCACCACTCAATACTAACACTCATTAAAATTTAAATAACTTATCTTTGTTTAAGTTATTACTAGATTTTTCGGGTATCTTTGCATATCTTTAGTTACATAGCTGTACCATTTAATCTTGTTTAAAAATGTTGTATAATTTGTAAAAACAATGCTATTCTTATAATGGTTACCAAAAACAATAGTTTTTGAAGATAAATGTATTTTATTTTAATTAAAATATTATTCAACAAATTTTCAGTTCAATCATGAAATTATAAAACCTTCTTTACATCAATACTATGGGGCGAGAAATGCTTTTTTTAGAAGTATAAAAACTTAAAAGGCTTTACTGAATATTAGACACAAGAAAAAGTTTATTAGTTTTAAATTAGTAATTAAATCATTTATTTTCACAAACTCTTATCACAAGAAAAATGTAATCATGAATCAGAGTAAGAACTTTGTTGACAATGTGTTCTTAGTTATCAATGAATATTATTTGAATTGTATTTTGAAAATAAAACTATGCGTAAAATTGTTCGCTTATATTGAAAGTTTTGTTTGAGTTAAATATCAAAGTTTTTTTATAACATTTAATCATAAGTTTGAAATTTATTGGAGTCAAGTTTTGTAAAATGTTTGAAGAACTTATGACTTAAACTCATAATTGATTTTAGATTCAGATGCATTTCTTGCCCCATAGTATTGAAGTATACATTTTTTATTTTTGTATTAATTATTATACGTAAATCTTTCATTGAGTAAAATGAAGTTATTTTCAATAAAATACACATATAAATTGAGGACAAAATTCTGAAATCTATGAGAATCTTTAGTTTTCTTGACTTTATCATTTGAATTTTATTTTGATGAGAATCTTTGAATTAATCATTTATTATAGTGAATCATTACTAACTTTGCATTCATTTTAATTTTACTAAACTCTAAAAATTAAGTAATTCTTTTTTCTATTTCTGAAAATTGATATAATTACAAAAATATTATCTTAGTCTAAATTGATTAAAATATCATACAATACAAAGCGTGATATCAAGTAACTCTTGAAAAAAATAGTTTTTATATATTTTGAACTTTTTCTAATGAAAAAAGTAATTCAATATTTTGAAATTGTTGAAACCGTGATCACCATCACTATAATATATATAAAAGTGATATATTGGTTATAAAAGTGAAAATATTTTACTGGGAATTCAAAGAACATTTCGTTCAACACAAATCAAAGCAATAATAAAAAATATAAGAGTTCAAACTTTTTTCTTTTATTTTGAGATTATAATGACAAACTAGCGTTGAAGGTGAGCCCCCTGAAGTCCCCCAGAATCCACATAATCCCCAATTAATTTAGAGAAATTTCGCAATTTTCTACAGAAAACTCGAAGTGTTTGAATCCTTCTCGGATTTTGCGAAAGGTCAACCCTTAAAATATTATACATTTGTTCTTATCTGCAAATTAGAGTACTATAAAATTGCTCTTTCATTACAATCTAAAATCATATTTAATAATTAATTATAACTCGTAATTGAATTGATCTCTTAAATATTAAATATGTTTGAAGTTTGACTTAAATTCATACATAATTATAATTCAATATTAGTAAACAGAGTTTAAACAGTTTTATAAAATAATATTTCTAAATATTTCTCTTCTTTTATCTGAAATGACACCTTTTAAAGATTTCTCATAATCAGTAATACGAATGTATGCCTGAATTGAAAACATCGAAAGAAAATATAAGGAATGAGTATTTTCTTTAACAAAGAAAAAATAACACTATTTGATAATTTGGATTTGAGTGACAGAAACGATACAGATTCTATTGAAATTGTTGAATTGAGATGTGAATTTTTTGTCCACACTTAGATAGAGATCACAGCAATAAACGCTTGAACTAACAAAAACTAAATTGTTAGGTTATGTCATGAACGCCACTGTTGTACAATCGATCATAAGGGCAGTGGGACTAGTCTTGCGTCTCAAGTGTGTAGGAGATAAAGTGAGTTGCATCACATCCTCTCTGTTTGTATTTATAAGTCTGTCAAATAGTGTAAATTACAGCGAGATGTCATCCAATGAACATAGTTATAAAGTTAATTCGTGAAAATATAGATCGAAATGTCGAATACGCCCAATTCACAAAATTTCTACTTAAGATTTCACACAGAAAGAACTCTTCAATGATTACAGTTGATGTGTCTGTTTGGGTTGATTTAAAGAGAGGAATAAAAATCTATTTCAATAACATCATTGCACAAAAACAAATATCATATAAACTGTCCTCTTTAGCGATAAGAAGTCTGATTTGAGCCAACTTCACATTGAGCGAAAAGATAAGTTTTTCACAATTAATATTTCATGTGCAGTCACATTATATTTAAGGTTACAATTTGGGGAATACGCACATTAGTCAAAGTTACAGAATATGTTTTCGTTTAATTACATAAGTTTTATAATTACGAGTTTATAAAATAATTCAATATTTTTTATAAAAAAAATTCTCATTAGAAAAGAAAATTCAATCAATCAATTTCTTATGCAATTTTAATAATGTATGAATAAGATTTTCAGTTTCGATTGTTACTTTAGGCAGAAAAAATTACTGATGGAAATAATTTTTAAATATTAAAACTCTTCGAGTCTTCATATAATATCATCCTTGAGTTCAATCGATGTTCAAGTACTGAGAGTACATTTGTATTCTTCTATCTGCTCAAAAACATGACAAATCGATTGCATAAAGATTTGATTGCGATCTTTCAAGTTTTTCAATTTTTTGTTCCAAATAATTTTCACGTAATATTAAAAATACTCATCTTTTCCTTTGTTTTGAAACGGTTAAAAAACTTTAGTTATTTAAGGCATTTCTCTGAATGTGTTGTACTATTCAAAATGTACTCTTTGGAAGTCTTTAACTAAGAAATATTTATTTTGAATTTATATCTGAGTAATGATAATCAGGGGGGTCCCAAAGTATCAGGTGACTATTGGCAAACTTTGTTTTCATATATAAGTTGTATAAATAATGCTTGTAAACAAAACTTTAATAAATAGTTATTTATTGCGATAGTGGGCTCAATGTTCACACATTTTAGGGCATCCTTTTTGGATGTGTTTTGTTAAAAAGTGAAACCGTTTCACTGATCGGGACCTCCCTCATGATAATGAGTAACAAATGTTTTCAATTGTGATTTTCATTAACTCAACTCTTATTATACTATTGATTTGTTTTCACTGAATGATTGAGAGTTAATTGTTTGATATATATTTTCTATACACTCTGTATTCGTTTTCATGTACGCGTTGGGGACAAAAAATTCTACATGAACTACAGTATAACCTATGGAAGTGACTTTTGTTTCAAAGAATGTGTACATAAAAATGAATTCTACATAAAAAAAAAGGTGTACATAAAACGAATACAGAGTATATATAAAACTTAAGTCTTTATATTATTGAAAGACTTCAAAAGAGTAGATTTTGAGTAGTACAAGACAAATATGAACTATATTTTAGTTATTATTTCTACTGTTTGATGGCCTCTGTACACTTTTGTAACTATTATTTACAATTATTTAAGAAATCTCGAAATAACATCAAAGTGGAAACTATAAAGCATTAGAATATATATTAAATTTTCGATTTGTACAAAAATATTTCGAATTATTTTGTTCTTCATATTCTTCAACAAAAAAATTTGTTTTGAGGCTTTCGAATGAAAAAATGAAGGATAGTTTCAAAAGATATATTCAATATAAGACATCCGTTGAAAATGAATGATAAAAAAATATTGTAAATAAAACTTGTCGAACAGAATCATAAAACTAAAATTTGGTACTATTAAAACTCATTTCGATTGCACTCTAAATAATTATATCCCTTTCAATTTATTTTAAGGAGAATCCAATAAATACGGTTACGCTTAAATGAATCGGGAATATTTGGTTAAATTAAAATATATACTTGAGTGTAAGACAGCTTTACATTATAAAAACTTTAAGATGCATTGCAATAAAGTATACATTTTAATAAATATTGCCGATTCATTTAAGCATAACTGTACAGATCTGAAAACAGGTTTTTCTATATTTTCGGCGTTGGAGCCTAAGTAAAAACTAATTACGCGTATTTGGCTTATGCGCTGGAGACGTACCCCAACAACACTTGACATCATTTCTAATTAAATAAAAACTTGTTTAAACTCTTTTAATTATTGCTTGTAAAAATTGATATATAGATTCACTCTGTAATCTTCATGAGGGATTCAAATATATCAATTCAGTTATAAATAAACATTCGGCACTTAAAAACAGTCAAATTCAGTCCGTATTTCAGAGGAAAATCAAATAATTTTTAATTGAGAAAGTTTTTATTTATTTAAAAAAGAGTCATTTTAACTTGTACTCAAACCAAAGGTGCATAAGTGAAGTGAATTTAAGTAAATCTTTGTTATTTCCTAAACAATTCTCAAGTTTTTCGTTATAAAAGTCCGTGAAAACTAAGTTTTGAGCATAAAATATAAAAAAAATCTGGATTTGAATCAGTAAAATTGAGAATTCGAGAATCAAAGTCCGGAATCGGGATTTTCGAGGGTCTCAAATTATTTTAATTCAATGATTTAAGGACTTAATGTAGAGCTTGGATCTCTTTCCTGATGATTTTTAGAACTCATGTCATTTTGGGAACTTCCAGATTGTCTTTAATTATTGAATCTTTAAGTTATTAAAGTTTCATTTAAAAGTGTCACAAAAGTCAATTACAAGAGAGAAATAGTTTGAAAAGAAAAAGTTTTGTAAGCTTTTGACTAATATTTTTATTCATATGCGATAATAAGTGAAGAATATAATCGATAAAAATTATCTCAAGTTTAATTCAAAAATATTACACAACAATGGAATCGTTTTCAAAAAGGAATGCACTAGATTTCCAGTAATTGAATTGCTTTTATTTGTATAGAACTTTATTTGAAAATCACTCTGAAAAATAATACTTTGAATATTTGGTGCACAAGAGTACCCATTCTTTCAATTTTGAGGCTTGAGTTGGATCAAAGAGTTGGTTAAGGAAAAACTTCAAGAAAGGGCTCAAATAAAGCTATTCATGTGAGAAAAATACATTATTTTTGAAGCTTATTTGAAGAAAGAAATTTGAAGGGTATTTAAGGGAAACAAGAAAACTAGTTTTCCTTGAGTTTGAGTAGGATCTCAACTATTTATTCAATTTTCAAAAACTTATAAAACTTGATATAGTTTCAAAGCATTTAATTGTCAAGTTCTAAATGACATTCATAAGTAGATACAATAATTATTGAAGTGTTTGCAATTTTTATTCAAAAATACTAATTCAAAATTTCAGGTTATTTTTATTTCAATGTCAAAGCTTCAAAAATAATGTATTTTTCTCACATGAATAATTTTATTTGAGCCCTTTCTTGAAGTTTTTTCTTAACCAACTCTTAGATCCAACTCAAGCCTCAAAATTGAATGAATGGGTACTCTTGTGCACCAAATATTCAAAGCATTATTTTTCAGAGTGATTTTCGAATATTGAAATAAAAATAACCTGAAATTTTGAAACCAAATTTAGTCAATAAACTAGTATTTTTGAATAAAAATTGCAAACACTTCAATAATTATTGTATCTACTTATGAATGTCATTTAGAACTTGACAATTAAATGCTTTGAAACTATATCAAGTTTTTTGAAAATTGGATAAATAGTCGAGATCCTACTGAAACTCAAGGAAAACTAGTTTTGTTGTC
>JAQFZT010000391.1:0-26741 GCA_034696325.1 Camisiidae sp. | reverse complement strand
AACAGTAGTTTAATTAAAGGTTGTTATGCAATAAGAAGGAAGTTTATAACTGTACTTAAGAAATTATCACAATTAGCTCAGAATCTAAAAAGTTTCAGTTTATTGCATAACAAATTCAGATTTTAATAATAGCTTAATATCAAGATTGTGGAAACTGTTAAAAATATGGATTTGAGAGCTTTTCAAACAAATATTTAGTCTGAAATATGTATTAATTAACATAAATTGACTCAAATATTTGCATATTTGCATATTTGCATAATTGATTAATTAAAATTTTACTATCAATTATCAAAGTTTTCAACATAAATACTCACTAAAAGTAATATAATTTCAATTTCTTGACTCTTTTTCCAGATTTGACTCAATAAAAGTTTATTGAATAACTTAAATTCGGAAAATTTGTGATAAAATGATGGAAATTTTTGTTGAATAAAATTTCCAAAAATAATTATCATGATGAAATGATGAATTTATTCCTCATAACAATGCTATGCTTACTAAATAAATAGAATTAAATTTGAAAACCCATAATAATACTAATCAAATACATAAACAATAAAAAATGAGATCAGTATAACATAAGGATGAGAAAAAATATTGCGTTTGCTTTGCTTTCTATTAAATATGAAGTCAATTATAAACTGTCTTTCATTGACAGTCAAGAAGTTTTGAAGAACTCTGAAATTATCAAGTTATCAAAGGGTTCACCAGATCACTAGTCAAATCGAAAAGTCGGTTCCTTTTGATCAATAATTGAATATTTTTGATAATTATCATCTAATTTCTTATCTTCATTAATATACAGAGCATCGCAGGTAAGAATTATAAGAATTCAAAATACAATCTTATTTTTAAATTTAATTGAAGTGAAACAAAAATTTCATTTTTCAAGTTATGAATAATTAGTGAACAAAAACTTTAGATATATTAATAGCAGTGAGAAAAATATTCAGATATGAATCAATCAGTTTATTAAGGAATAGCTATTGTTTGGGGAAGTTTTTTGATAGATTAGTATCTGATTAGTTATAGCTATGAATAAAATCAAACTCTTTTTCGGAGTTGATTGAGCTCGAAGTGAAAGTCCTGACAATCATTTAGTGCACGCGAATTGAAGTCATTTATACTTCAGTTTACGGAATAAACTCTTTGTATTGTTCAAAATCTGAGAACAGGTGCAGACCAATCAATTTTATATGAAGAATAATTGCCATAAATAATTTTGCTCATGAGTGGCATCACTTTCAAAACTTGTATTCTTTGAATAGAGAAAGAAATTTGTGCGGAAAATCTGTATTTAAAGTGAGAATATGTTTAAATATCTAATAACTATAATAATAAATTTCACAGTCAATTAAAGAGAAAATAAAGTTGTAAAAAGTCATAAATATTTATAGTTTAAAAAATTTGTTTTCGAGTTTGAACAAAAAAATAAATCATTAATTTATTTAATGATTACTAGATGTCGAAAAAATTTCAAAGTCTTTTTTCATTAATTAATTACATCTTTGGAAGAATTAAATAGATTTTTAATAAGTGATTATCTCATAAAAAAAAGTTTAAGAGCTCTGAATTAATATAGCCTTAAGCTAGAGATGAGTGTAAATAGTATTTCAAAAGAGAGAGTGATATTAAGTTGACGGACACAGCCTTGTTGTCAATAATAATGTGATTTGGGGTGAGCTCATTGGCTATAAATATGAATTTATTATATATTGAATCAAAAGTTGAGGAAACACTATATGAAAAAAAACCATTGATGTAAATCAGAATGTGGTTTACCATTCAATTCAATGATAGTTATTAGCATTTTAAGTGACATTCACACCAATAGTGTATTTGAATTTATAATTTTTTCCTCTTTTCACTCAATCAATTTCAATAGTTTTACTACAGGAAGAAAACAATATCTCTTATGAATATTAATTGATTCTAACTTTTTATTATTCAACAACTAGTATAAAACTTTTGCTAATGACATTTTTATTTGTTTTAGAAATTTATACTATTTTTTAAAGCTCTAAGAAATTTACTTTCATTACTTTGTGGCTTCTTCTCCGGTGTTTGAACCTGACAGTGACACCAATTCGTATAGATAGGTAGCAGTGGTTTATTATTATTGCAGATATTATTAATTGGGTCAGAATATGAATTTATGAGCAATTTTTCTGTTTAGATTTCACTTTCATTTCACCATTTATTCTCAGTTCAATATACAGTATAGTTCAAAACCGGAAAACTTTTAATATTTAAATAAGTTTTTCAGTTCAGTATCACGTGTATAAAAAAAGCTTTAAAAGCCTTCAAATTTTCAACTATTGGGTATGTTTTGCTCAACTATTGTCTCAGTTTATTGGAAATATTTTAGATCATAGAAAATTTATTGACTCAATTAAATCTACAGTAAATGTGTTTTTGATATGAAGTTTACTTAAAAACATAAATAAAAATTCCGTTAAAAATTGCTATTAAAATATTCAAAAAAAATTAAGTTATTCAATAAACTTGACATAAGATTTTTCGAGAGCTAAAATATTTACAATTTTTTTCCTTTAATATCAAATACAATTATGGAATAAATAAATAATTGATTGAATAAATATTAATGAATTTGAACAAAAGTCATTGAATACGTTTTGAATTTGAATTTTTAAAGCAAAATAAGAAATTTCAGTGTCAATAATTCAAAGCACTTGATACTAATTACCTAATTTCACAATAAGAAAGATTCTCTTTTCATAATATTGTATTAATAAAAGTTCTAATAAAATATATTCAATAAATGCTTATTCGCTTCAAACCTGTTTTTGAGTAAAGAAAATTTCCTTCTTTTATACTTGAGTTTAAATTTTTCTTTCAGTTAAATAAAAGAAACAATTTTTCATGTGTTTTATGAGGTTCTATAAGATTTCTTATTATTTTATTCAATACTTATAATTAACATGAATTTCATGTCAAGTTTTGAGCTCCTCTTCAATAGAAGAGAATTTTTTGGAGTTAGACTTCAGTAAAATAAACAATAAAGAAGAGAAACTCATAAATCTTATAAATAAAACAAAATTAAAGTGTAATCTTGAAAATTGACTAAAAATAATATTGAAATTTAAGTGCTTTAAAAATATTTAATTAATTAAAAATAAGACTTAAAGGCAAATGATTTGAACATAAATTCCAGAGTTTTTTAGAAATATATTAAATGTTTGTTTTAAGAGTAAAAGATAGTAAGATTTTTCAAGAGATGACTATATTTTTCAAGTGCTTTTTTTTATCCTCATCGAAGTCTATCCTTCAAAAGCTTTTATGCCTCGCAATCAACAATCATAAAGTCTTCCGTCATTATTAAGTTTGACAAAAGCCGTAAATTTACTCATTTAGTATTGAAATCTAATTTTGATTTGTTTTTTCTGAAATTAGCGGTCAAATAAAGAGAATTTTTGTGGACTTAATCACGATTCGGGTTTAAAATTTAGAAGTAATTATCGGGAAAACTTGAGAATTTATTGCCTAATTTTAGCTCTTAGTTTCAATTATCAAGGATTTGAATACAAGGTTAAAACGTATCTCAAAGTTAATGGGTTTAATCGCTATAAAAAAGAATAAAAAAATCCTTTTGTAATTCTTCATTCAACTTAAATAAAAACAGTTATTAAACTGCTTTCAATTCATAAAAACAGATTTTTAATCTATTATGTAATGTATCTGAAAAACATAATGTTTTGATTTTGTAAAATTTATTTTTGGTGAAGTAATTCTTTGCACGAACATTAAGATTAATGCATGATCTATTGGGTGGCATTTCAATGAAAGTCGTGTTATTTTTTTTGAAAGAAAAATAATAAAAATGAATTTATTACCAATCAATTTGTTTAATGTTTACCTAAAAAATTAGGTAATAATTCAAAGTTTACACTTTAATAATTGAATTCCTATTGGAAACTTAGTAATTAATTGCTATTTCGCATGAAGTCATCAAACAGTTTGGAGTAAATAAAAAGTTTCACAAACTTTTATCCCCTTAAGAAGTTTGATAAGAAAATTTCGAGAATAATTGATTAGTAAATTTCTTTTCAACTACATATAAAATTGAGTTTCTTAATTGTTTTGCATTAAATAAGCGATTACTAATTTATTTGCCATCAAAAAGATGTAGCTCACTATCAGTAAGTTAATAGGATTTTCCCTTTTAAATAAATTAACGGATGATTTCATACCAAAAAAGCCGTAATAATAAATATTTATTATGCCTTCTCATGATCCTCATCGGGCTCTTTATTGTTTAATCGCCTTTTATTATGTAATATCATTAACATTACATCATTCTCTTCTTTGATTCTTTAAATATCCATTATATTTACTGATTATGTGATTTATGAGCAAAATATCTAACATGCTGTCATCAACACATCTACAGTGTATTAAACGTCATTTTTTGGGAATGGGTTTTCCAATTTTTTTTCCAATTTTCTATAACATTAACCCTTTGTGTTATATATTTGCCATTTATAATATATATAACTTATAATTTATTTATTATTATGTAATAAAAATTCTAAGTTATATAAGGTCTTAGACATAACCTTCATTTTAATATAAATTGTTAGGGGTTTATAGCATTTATAGCATTTATATAATTATATATATAACTAATGGAAAAGTTCTAGAGCTTTACAAACATTTTTCAAAAGTTTCAATAAGTTATTAACTGTTTTTTTTAAGAAATTTAAAGTCAATCATAATTCAAAAGAAGATAATATTGTGTAAACATATTGTTTGCAAATTATTTGTATGGATATCATTATAAGAAAACAGATTTAAGTCTGAAATAATTAACCAGAAATTGTTTGCTTAGGACATCTTATTCTTTTAAAACTTAATTTTAAGAATTAAATCCTTGTTGAACTAAAACTGCATTAAAGTCAAGAACATATCTATCATGATAGAAATAAAAGGTTTTTGATAAAAGAGTAATAAAAAAATTAAACACTAAAACATAGAAAATAGTGAAAAGTGGAGAAAATATTCCAAGAATAAGATGGAAGAGAGGATAAGATAATCACAAAGCGTCACGATCTCTGTCATAGCAATTAAGGCATGTATACGATCGTTGACCGCACCTCAAGAGTGAATGAGAGTGAAAAATTTGAACATTTTTTTGATAAAAAGATGTGAAGATTTTATTGACAATGAATTATTGAACTCTCCATCCGTTCGGAGAATCGTAAAAGAGAAGTCTCTTGAGTTCAATTACATTAAACCAATTTTTTCTCTCTTTTTATCATCAATTACTTTGAAAGATAAGCTCAATTGTCATTACAAATTAATCTTATTATGGAATGAAGAATAATATTATTTCTTTTATCATATTTTACATCCTTTTCTCTCCATTTAAGGAAATATTTTTGCCATTTTTGGAAACATATTTAGTGTTTGTTTCGAAACTTATTAGAAATATTAATTGAAGAAATATTTGAAAAATTAATTTCTATAAAAGGCAAAAGTTATAAAATTATGTAAAATATAATTATGATTTTTTATTTTTGAAATTCAAATCAAATTAATAGTTATATAAGTTGAGGAAAATGTTTTAAAGCAATAAAAGAAGGCTTTTTATTATTTAATGATAGGTTCCCTAATAAGTCATCGATCAAATAGTCTCTTTAAGCTTTTTATGTAAAACTTTTTACATTTTTCTTCTGATAATTTCATGGGAAGAAAACTCTTTCAATTCATACCAAAAGATCTCAATAAGAAGACACTTAATTTTGAAGTTTAAACTACTTATTACTTTCTTTCTTAACTAAATTATTGGTTAAAAGGCTTTGAAAAGGACAAGTATTAATAAATGGTTGATTATAATGAAGTTTAAAAAAATTTCACTTAAAATTTGATACAAAATCCATATTTAAACGCTATGAACAATAGCTCTTAAAGAGATGTGAGTCTGAATTGTTAATTAATGAATAGCTGTTTAGTTAGGATAAAGCAGATGTTTGTATAGCATTGTTAAGCAGATTCTTCTTCCATTCATTAGACAGACCTTTGCGAAAACTTTTATCTATGTCAATGTCAACATCATAATTGTTTGTTATGTAATTGAATTTCGATCCTCACCTTATTATTGAATGATAATTGTATTTCATTATCGGATAATTCACTGCATTTTTTAACTCCTTAATCAGAATGCTTTCCTTATTAACAATGAATATATTTTCGCTATTATGAGAATGAGTTAATTGGATTCGTATCACAAGATGTGCCTAAAAATGAGCTTATTTTTAGATATTTGCTGATAGTTATGAAGTCATGCTTTGCAGTTATTTTCAGACTTTGCAGTAATTAACGGATTCAATAATAAATTTTTTTCGAATCATTAGATAAATAGGGATTAACCGCAAAAATTCCAAATTTCTTAGATCTCATCGCTTACTATTTAATGAATTTATTCAATGTCATCATCATATAAGTTGCATACTATGAATATATTTAACACATTAGCGATAGAATTCAAAGGAAAAATATTTTTTCCGATAGCTTTCTATTTCAATTAAATGACTATTGTTTTGATGTAATTGTCTGTTACATCTCTGATGTAATATTCAAAACTTTTTATTTATGTTAATTCTGAATTAATTTTACCTTTTTATAAATTATGAACAATAACAACATTTCCTTATAATGTCATTTTGACTTTCAATAGCATCCATACCTTCAAAAGTCAGTCAAAAAAATAATTGATTGAATTGATAATACTTTTAATGCATTTATTAAAAGGTATGATTAAATCAAAGCAAATGGTTTCGTAAGAAACAAATAATTTAAAGTCTGTAGAAAGTGAAAAATATTTTTATGACTTATGCTATCATTTAATTTATTCTTTTAAAGCATATTTAAGTGGAAGTTTATGACAACTTAACGATATTATCCTGTGATTGAAATAGGTTTGATGTATAGTAAAGTAATAAAAAGTTTTTCTTTAAGATCTGATTCAGTTTTAATGATGTTGTAAAACATATTCAAAAATTAAAAGCTATTAATAAAGAAATCTTTAACTGTGAATATATAGCAGGATTAGAGAAATAATTCAAATACTTCAAAAAGTTGTAAATATTTATGAATTTTCATTGACTGGATTATAAGTTATGCTAATTCTATGAATAATTTCAGAAAGCATTGACACGAAAAAAATTTTAATAAGAAAAATAATTTTAAAAAAACTTTAAAAATTTAAATAAAATAAAGAATAACTTACTATTGAGTTAAAAAAAACTAGAGAAAAATTGTAAACTAATTGTAAACTAATTGCTGATAAATAATTTATTTTAATTTATTTTTACTTTCAGTTCACTAATTGAGTGTTGATTTAAACACTTGAAAAGTCATTATGAAAATGCGATTTGGCATCACTTGTCTTATGATATGGCAATTCATTAATACTAATGCTCAACAAATAGATAGTAAGAATTTAGGCATTCGTGCGAAAAAACATTTATAGAGTAGCAAAAAATTAATGCTCTTCTTATCAATTGAATTGAAAATTTTCCTAACATGAGATCATTCATATTGAAAGATAACATTTACGACTTCATAAATCAAAAAGTTCAAGTTTAATTGAATTTTTAAAAGCAAAAAAATTAGAAGTTTTCTTAAGAAATAGATTCATACTAAACCTTATAATTGACTTTAAGGTAGAGATTGATAATCTTTTTTTGAATGAAAAGAGCATTGAAAGCAAAAACTCATTGAAAGTTAACTAAATTTGTTGATCATATTTTGAAAGATACTCTCTGTGAAAGTGAGGGCTTTTTTCGAGATCCGAAAGATTGCGTCCGATTCTACCGTTGTGTTCAAGATTCGGGAACCAACTATTTTCGCATTTATCGATTCGCATGTCCTCCCGGAACAGTCTTTGATCCCACACATGACACTTGCAACTGGCCCTATGCTTCGCCGCCATGTGATAATGACCAGAATCAGGCCAATGAAGTACAGCCAATAGCAAGAGACCAGACTCTCGATAATACTTATGCGAAACCATCAGATGGAGGTCAAGATGAAGCTGTTACCACAGAACAGCCTCAAGAACAAACAGAGCCTCCACATGAAGAACAGACAGAACCTCCGGTTTCTTCGACAACAAGAGCCCCTCAAAGACCCCAAAGACCTCGAAGTACTGCAAAACCAACTTTTAGACCCAGACCAAGCCAGTCAACTGATAGTGGAAGACAACAGTCTTTTCCGACAGTCAGACCGAGACCTCCGTCACGATACTTTTCGCCACCCCCGACATCAACTACTGTTGACGATTGGGCTGATGATCATGAATCTCAAGAACAACAACATCATCAGCAAGAGTTAGAACATCAGAATCAGGTTTAAATTTATTCATTACTTAATAGTCATTTCTTAAGTAAATCACAGACTTTCTAAAAATTAAGTCAATTTCTTCATCAAAATCTTACTTTAATACAAAAATTACAAGTTTTTAAACTTAAATCAATAAATTCTAAAAATTTCTTCATTTGTTGACTGAATTAAAGCTTAATTTTAATGTTTCACTATAAAAGTTTAGGAATATTTGTAATTTTTTTAAAAGTTGTGAAAATTTAATTTGAATTAATTGAAAAATAAATTTTGAAATGTGTGTCAATTATTAGGAAAAAGACCATAAGCAACAAGAGCTCGAACATCAAGAACAAGAAAGAGCACACGGACACCATGATAGAGTGGCTGACCATCAAGTTCCAGAACATGAAGATCATGACGAGTCAGAATCCCCTTCATCTTCAACAACATCCAAACCAACGACAAGACGTAAACTGTCAGCAACAAGACGAAAACCATCGACAACTGCCAAAACAACCAAAAAACCCGCCACAAAAGCCAAACCCACCACCAAAAAGCCATCAAGTGCTAAGAAACCAACTGCAAGAACTACTACCAAAAGAAAGCCATCGACTGCCAGATCAACAACACCATCGACAACACCAGAAGCTGAGCAACAGAAAGAAGATAACGAGACAACAGCTTCCGCACAGGTAAGAGAAGATGATAATTCTACAACTGATACGACAACTACTGATAGTCAGAATGAGACCACAACTACTCAATCGGAAGAATCAAACGCGACAACAACTGAACCAACGAGTCCAGAGGCAGAGAAATTTCTTCAATCAACCACTGAATCAGCTTCAGAAGAGCCGATAGAACAGCAAAAAGAAGAAGAAGACGAAGACATACAACCAGATCCTGATTGCAATTGTACACCAGTAGGTAAAATATTTCAATGCAAGAAAAATGGCTCTTTTAGAGACCCCAAGAATTGCAAAATGTTTTATAAATGCACTCAAAATGATGACGAAAATGGCTTTAATGCCGATCAGTTTGAATGCGATAAAGGATTAGTTTTTGATGAAAAGAGTGGTAAATGTACTCAAGAGAACGAGACCGAGCCCTGTAAGAAGAAGAGACCCGCTTCAGGTACTGGTAATTGAATTATGAGTTTTTTTATTGCTTGAAAATGTTTTGATTGAAATTTTTTTCATGATTGATTAGATCCAAGTCGAAAGGGAGGCTCGAAAGATAAAAATAAAGATAGTCCTCGATTCACACCACGACCTACTTCTTCAACTCCTCGACCACCAGCAAAGGGCGGGAAACGGCCGACTCGTAAGCCTTTGTTGAAACCGACGCCTTCGAAACAGAGTGAGTCAATTCAATTGATTCAATAGTTTTGAAAAATTCAGTAAAAATATGACAAAATTTCAAAAGTTTTCATAACTTTAATAAGATTTTAAAAGATTTGATTATTATTTTCACTTCAGAATCGACTACAACTGAGTCAACTGAAGACACGACTACCGACTCGAGCACAACAACCACTGATATAACGACTGAGAGTTCGACACAAACCGAACAGAACGAAACGACAACTAAATCGGATGATTTGAAAGAAGCAACAACTGAAAGCTCAGAAACTACTACTGAGAGCTCAGAAACAACTACTCAAAGCTCAGAAACTACTACTGAGTCATCGGAGACAACAACAGAAGCCGTTTCGACCACTACTGAAGTCTCTGAAACAACCACAGAATCAATGTCTACAACATCTCAAGATTCAGAAACGACAACTGAATCACAAACAGAGACCACAACTGAAGACCAGTCAACGAAATCTGCAGCTCTAGAGAGTACAACATCAGCAGAACAACAACAACAACAGCAAGAAGAGGATGAAGATAAAGATTCACAACTTGTTTCTTCAACAACAAAACGCAGACCTTCAAGAACTACACGAAGACGTCCATCAACTACTAAATCAACAACACCTTCAACTCAAGAACAAGAACCTGAACAACAAGAACAAGAACAAGAACCCGATGAACAGTCACCTGAAAATCAAGAACAAGAACCTGAACAACAAGTTTCTTCGACAACAGCGAGATCTACTACTAAACGAAGACCTGCAAAAACTACTCCACGAAAACGTCCGTCATCTACGAAATCAACAACACCTTCAACTCAAGAACAAGAACCTGAACAACAAGAACAAGAACCCGATGAACAGTCACCAGAAAATCAAGAACAAGAACCTGATGAACAATCGCCTGAAGGTACATCTCCATCAACTAAAAAACCCACTAAAAGACCGACTCGAAGACCAACTTTACGGCCGAAAACTACTAGAAGACCCACTAAATCAACAACACCTTCACCTCAAGAACAAGAGCCGATACAACAAGAAGAAGAACCTAATGAACAGTCTCCAGAAAATCAAGAACAAGAACCTGAACAACAAGTCTCTTCATCAACAACTGTCAGATCAACCACAAGAAGACGCAAACCATCGCCGACGAGATCAACGACTCCTACTGTACAGCAAGAAGAAGAACCAGAAGATCAATCTCCAGAACAATCACCTGAAGATCAATCACCAGAAGATTCTCCATCTTCAACAACAGCTAGAAGTACAACAAGACGAAGACCTGTTAAAACAACTACCAGAAGACGTCCCTCACCAACCAGATCAACAACACCTTCATCTCAAGAACAGGAACCCATACAACAAGAACAGGAACCTGTACAACAAGAACAAGAACCTGAAGGCATATCTCCGTCAACTAAAAGACCAACTCGTAGACCAATTACACGGCCGAAGACTACCAAAAGGCCAACCAAATCAACGACGCCTTCAGTCCAAGAGATAGAACAAGAAGAAGAGCCGATAGGAGACGAGTCCGGGAGTAGTAGTAATGTTGAACCTAAACCAGAGCGCAATCGAGAACCTGACCCTAACTCTGGAGTACAACCGGAACCACAATCAGAACCAGTTTCTAATTCGACTTATGAGTGCACTGAAGAAGGATTTTTCAGAGATCCCGAAGACTGTAGCGCATTCTTCAGATGTGTTAATAATCTACGAATGATTAGATATGACTTCAAATGTGGTGAAGGATTGTATTTCGATGAGAGGTATAGTGTCTGTAATTGGCCTCAACAGGCATACCCTCCCTGTGGCGCAAATGGACAACCTGCTGATCAAGAGAATAGTCCAGAAGAATCGCGAAGAACTAATAGTTTGAGTGGTCAAAATCAAGTTGTTGAGAATCAGCCCATAAAAGGTTTCAATTCAACATATTTTTATGGGGAATAATTTTATTTAAGCTTTTATTACTATTTATGTAACTTTTATTCGTTATTTCTAACCATTAGATGAATTTCATTTATCTCAAAAATCTTTGCTTATGTTGTATTCAGTTTTTCCTGATTTACAAACTTTTTTTTATTTATTCAAATGTTTAACTTTCCGAAAACATTGTGAAAAAAAATCTTATTTTTATTTCATTTGCTAAAAGAAAAACTAATTGAAACTTAATATTGAGAAAACTTATCAAAATTTCATTAATAGGTAAACAAAATGCAAATAAAGATAAACCACAATTCAATCCGCGCCCTAACTCTCCGTCTCAATCACCGAATGCACAAAAAGATGGCACAAAAACACCTCAACAACAGAACCAAAATCCAAATGCACCCAAACCTCAAACCAAAACTCCTGAACCAACAAAATCAAAATCTCAGCCAAAATCACCACAAACTCGACCGCAAAGCAAATCAAAACCACAATCAAAGACATCTGAACCGAAAACAAGTCCATCAAAAGGCTCTCCAGAATCGAGACCACAAACGAAAGGTAATCAAAGACCAGATCCTCAAAAAGCTCCAGAAAAACCTCGAGATTCAAGTGGAGTGAAAACAGCGCCAAAACTTAATTCAAGACCACAAACAAAAGGCCCGCAAACATCTCCGGCCACTAAAACTGCAAATAAAAGTCCTGATAAACAAACAGAAGAATCGAAACCAAATTCACGATCACCGACAAAAGGAGCAGATATTGGTTCAAAAACAGCTCCAAAACAAGCATCTGATCCGAACACGAAGAATAAAAAACAAGAACCCATTAAATCTCAGCCACAGTCCAAAAGTAGGCATGTCTTCAATCCAAGACCGGCTCAATCAGTAAAACAATCGAAACCTAAACCAAAAGCTTCTGATACTAAACAACCTCCACAACAAAGAACACCAGATTCTAGTTCAAAAACTAGACCTTCACCGAAAAGACAACCAGAATCAGGTACTAAAACAGGTCCAACACAACAGAGAACACCAGATTCTGGCTCTCAAACCGGCCCTCAGCAGAGAAGACCTGATTCTGGGACTAAATCTTCTCCGTCAGAACAACCACAACAAAGATCACCTAATTCTGGGACCAAAAGCATAACTCCACAAAATCCAAGACAAAATCCAATTCAAAGTCCTGTAAAATCAAAACCAAATCAAAGAAATAGAGATTCGGGAACTAAGAGTGAAGTCCAATATTCTGATGATAATAAGAATGAAAATCCTGAACAACAAGAATCAGCCGGACTCTCGGCTGAGAGCAGACAAAGACCACAAATACGCAACTCTAGAGATAATGGCTTTCAATGTGAAAGCGAAGGATTTTTTAGAGATCCGAACGATTGCAATAAGTTTTACAGATGTGACAGAACCCCTGTTATGAGAAAATATGAGTTCAGTTGTGCTGAAGGTCTTCATTTCGATGAACTTTACGGTGTATGCAATTGGCCATCACAGGCATCGCCGCCATGTGGTAGTAATGGACAACAGAGCCCGAGCTCTAGAGTAGAAACTAATCCGCAAAATAATTTCTATTCAGATAATAGTTTTAACGATTGGGCACAAGAATCGAGAAAAATCATTCGAAACAATCAAAACATTAGACCTGTTGGTAATGAAGTTCCGCAACAGTTGAATAACTATTAGTGATTCACATAAAAATTCGTATCATTTTTTGTAAAACTTTTTTCACTTCTTGTCTCTCATGATATTTCATTGTATTTTCAGTTTAACTGCCATATAATGACTTTTTCCACTACTTTAAGTGCAATTCATTTTATACAAACTTTTATGTATACTTTTCTTATGAGATTAACTTTTTCTATTTCTTGAAATATATATATTTTTAATATAAGTTTTTTTAAAATATTTTTTTACTGAAAGACTTTTAGATATGAATATTCTCTTAAAATGATTGTCTTATTTAATAAAAGTTCGTTGATTTAAAGTCTTAGCTCTTATATTAATTGAAATCAAAACAGTCACAAAAGTGTTAAATAAATTGAATTTTAGAGAAATTTGAAAATTAAATGAATTTGGACTTAAATTCTAAAATATATAACTTATAATTAGAGTTTAAGACTCCTATACGTGAGGCATGAGCTACGCAGGAGCTACGCCAAAAACGCCGGAGTTTATTATAAACTCCGGAGTTTATTATAAACGCCAGAGCTTATTTTAAACTCCAAGGAGTTCCAAAACAATAAATGCAACTCGTTAATTTTTACTAATTAAATTATGTTTTAGTCCAAATTAATAGCGTTTGGAAGTAATTGGGAGTTATCAGGGGTCAAGCCATACGCCTGGAGTTTATTTCAAATTGTAGGGCGTTCTAAATCAATACTTATAATATAACTTCTTCAGAGGTTTTCTGAAACATACCACATCTGGTGAATGATTTTGATGAGTGAATAGAATGAGAATTTTTCAAGAAGAATTCTTCAACAAATAATTGAAACTATTTGTCAAGCATTAGAAGATAATGGGAAAATGTATTGCAATATTTGATTTATTGGATCCATTAGTAAATGTTTTCAAACTTATTGTAAATGCTTGACTCACATGAAAATATTCAATTGAAGAGTTATCAACTCATATTTTAGTCTTCAATTCAAAAGTATGTATATAAAAGCCCTGTTTTGGACTTTTTATTTTTCTATGAACTCAAAGAGAAAGGCTAGTCTCGTCCTTAAGTATTCATATACTTTAATGATTTACTAGTTTTATGGATAAGTCGTCTTTACTGCGAAATGGCTCATCATTTTTTTCAGATTCTGTAAGTCCTCGATTTTGTTAACATGAAGGGACCGGAGAAACTTATTAACAAAATATTATTCTAATTCATTATAGCCTTAACATAGAATTGATCAGTTATTAATTTATTGATTTAATCAAATAATTTGTAATTAATTGTTGTTTTACAATAGAAATATGATTTTCTCAATATTATTCTCAATTTCATCAATTAAAGCTAATTTATCAAATTTTTTTTAACATTCAAGTCAACATTCAGAGTGACCAACAATTCATGATTTTGTATTAACAAAATCGAGGGCTTACTGTACAGTCCATCCCGCTTATAGTGAATGGGTCGGTGCGGCCGAAACCGTTCACTATAACCGGGATTCACTGTAAACGTTCTGAATTTCTATTGTATTTCGTAATATGTTCTGAAACAATTGTTCACTATAAGCGTGGATTCAATATACTTTATTAGTGCTTATTACTGATTAGACTGTATTTATTAAAATGATGAAATGAAGAGCAACTTCCACATAATGTAGTTAAAGAAACTCAAAAACAAACTTTAGAAAAGTTGAGCTTATTTGTTTTTCACCTTGAATTTTGTAATTCAAATCTTACTCCCTCTTCAATACATATTTTCTACAAAAATTTAATGACTACGTATTCGTCATAAAGAATGCGTCTCTCATCGCAACTGCTATTGAAAGCAATACAACACAAATCTAACGAAGCTTTCATATGTAAGTTAAAATAAGAGAGATCTTTGAAAATAAATCCTTGCAAACAATTGAATAATTCATATTTATTAACTATGAATGTATAATAATTGGGATCTCAATGTACATGAAATTGTATTTTTCAAAGCATTTACCAAAAATTATTTCATTTTTATATTGATTTTATTTATACATTGAATGAGATTATCTGATAATAAAAATTACATAATTATAAGTAATGAATGCAATGAAATAATTAGTGTTTATCTCTATTATCTCTAAAAAGTATTCAAGTCAATGACATTGGGAATAACATTTGGTTTAACACCTAATTTATGCATAAATGTTTTTCAAATACACTTTATTTGTTTAATTATTATTTTAACTTAATTTAGAGTGGAATTGAGTTCAATGACAGCATTCATATTCAAGAATACTTTTTAGAGATAATAGAGATAAACACTAATTATTTCATTGCATTCATTACTTATAATTATGTAATTTTTATTATCAGATAATCTCATTCAATGTATAAATAAAATCAATATACAAATGAAATAATTTTTGGTAAATGCTTTAAAAAATACAATTTCTTGTACACTGAGATCTCAATTATGAATATGAATGCTGTCATTGAACTCAATTTCACTCTAAATTAAGTTAAAATAATAATTAAACAAATAAAGTGTATTTGAAAAACATTTATGCATAAATGAGGTGTTTATTTTAAATAAACCAAATGTTATTCCCGATGTCGTTGATTTGAAAACTATATTTTGTTTTAAAACATGGTATAATAATAATTACAGAAAATTTTAAATTTTATGATGTTAAAAAAATTCATGTAGTAATAAGAATACAAGTTCTCTCCAAGTGTTGTATGCTTTTTAAAAGATATTTTCAATTAATTCCAGGTGTATAATGGGGTAATAAATGCATGTTTTTGAAGTTTTCGAATATATATTTTCAACCTTACGTACAGAACATATTACGTGTATGGTGCTTATTGGTCAATGCTGTATGGTGATTTATTTGGTGCTTCAATCATATAAAATCATTGTGATTCCCTTAAAAATATAACATTTTATGAAAATTTGATGAAATATTTAAGAATTTTTGAAGTAGTTTTCATTCTAAAACATTGATAGAAACTGATAAAAATGAGCAAAATATTATTATTTGTGATTCTTTATAATTCAATGATACTGATTTCTGTCAAATGTGATTATGAACCAGAATGTAAGTTAGCTATTTTATGGTTGTGTCAGTTCATCAATCTTTTGCTTTCTAAGAGTTTGAATTTATCTATGATTTTAAATCTTTATTCTGAATAACTTTTTCAAACTATCGTTCAATTGATAATTATGAAATGGCAATCCACTGTTCGAGGTTCAGCCCTCACTTTATCAAGCGTTTCATTTGTAAATATGACTTTATGTCTGCGGTCATTCCAATTTAATTGCTTTTTTGATAAATATAAACTGAAGAAATTCCCATATTTTGATCTAAAAATGAAGGAATAACCTTCGAGTTGATCTTCATTTCAGGTGAACAAAATTATAATTTTTGTCTAAATGTATTGAAATCCTCATCACAAATAATTGGTGGTTCCAGGTTTAAGAAAATTGTTTCTACCCTTATAAGTGATTATTTAATTGTAAAGCTATCATTGATTTTCTATTTGGAAATATATCCGCATTTGATGCTCATATGAGATGAATTTAATTTCAGGTTCAGAAGAAAGTTCTGGAATGAAGGTTACTGTTGCTGAACTCGATGACAGATGTAAAAGAGGATTTCCTTTGAGTCGAGTTGAAGACAGTCACAGTGAAGATCATAATTATTCATGCACAGAAATTTTAACCGGAAGATTTAATGCATCTTTCAATATAACTGTTAACGACAATGTAATGGCTTTGGATCTCATGAATTTGGAATCAATAAGAGTTGCAATTGATGGTGAAAAATTTTATGCTTATGTTTTAGCTGGATATCTGTTCTTATAAGCAATTCTTATTCCATCTCAAATTAGGTAATACTTTATTTCTACAAACGGGTACAATCAATGAAGGGAAATGTTCTGGTGGAAAATTTTCTCGGAAGATGTTGTTTGTCAATGGAAAGGATGATGAGGGATCATGTAACTCTCGAAAAGGGCTCACCTCGATGAACTCAGATTATGTTTCATTCGAAATAAATGGAGGTCAATGTGAGGGGAAATGTGAAGGATCCATATTTGCGCGGTTCAATCCGGGGTTAAGAAATCCAGTAGATTACAAACAATTCATAAATGATTTTGCAGAATATCTCCAATTTTTTCAAGACAACTTCTAAATGTAAAAGACATATAAATCAAATTATTTATAACATTTGTCTTATTTATTTATAGCATATTATGAGCCAATATTAATAAATTGGTTAAGTTTTGACTACTTTTTGTCATATCTTTTACCCCACGTGTATACTTTACATTCATTCAGTGAATATGACAGTACTCTCAATTGTGCAAATATTCTTCAAGTTTCAAATTTTCTCAAAATCATCTTCAGTCAAGTATTTTAAAGTCTTTTATTGAAGAAAAGTTGTTTTCAAAATTCAAATCTATAGAAACTAAGACAACTAATCCTAATCTGATGGTATAAATCGTTAGATCTCATCAAATCAAGGAGTTTGCTATTGAAGTTTTGTTTATAAAATAAATATTTTAAAAGTTATTGCAAATATTCACTCATTTTTCAATAGAGAAAAATTGAATCAAACAAAATGAATAAATGGCACCAATAGTTATTGTCATTCCAACAATACTTTGAATCGCGAAACCACTCAAAAAGTAATTTAATAGAGATATGAACTCAAATATTATTCTCAATATTGATTAATTTGAAACTTCTGTATTATTTCTGTATTGATATAAAGACAGAGTTCCTATAATTTATTATTTCAATTAATTATATATTTTGTTACGGATTTAAATAACCGAAAGTACATAAAAATATTCATTACGTAAAGACATAAATTTTTTGTGTTTAAGTATAAGAGAGAGTCTGATCAATATTTAATATAAGAAGTATTTGACTCAATTGTTCGATATAGCGTTAAGCGACTGATCTGTAGACACATAACGGAAACTATTTACACAATTCGTCAATTGGCACTTATGACAGCTATAAGAATGATGAAAAATTGAGTCAACTTTTGACCAATAAAAATTTTGTCGAAAACCGATAGTATTGATTGATTTAAATTGAGTTATTATATTGATACCAGTTATAATACTTTGTTGATTGATAAAACAGCAACTATTCTCATAATAGTACTGACACTACTTATTCATTCAACTACAAAACACTCATTAAACTAATACACGTTTTATGTCTTATATCAATATAACAAAAGGCAGTAAACTTACAGAACGGTTTTAATCATTTATTATTAAATAAAATCTATTGACGAAGAACTATGTGCTTATAAAACAGTATCAATAAATATCACTTAAATAAGAAGTAGTTGTACTGAAAATAACAAAAATGTTGAGGAAAATGACCATACCTTATATGCCGATGCATTATAACTTACATTCTGGATAAAGACCAGAAGTAAATAGTTTAATATAATAGTCAAAGTAAATCATACAAATCTTTAAGTATATGATCAGATATTTCAAAATATAATAACATGTTTTCAAAGTTATTTAAAAGAAAAATTTCTCAATTCGTGTTGTATTAAAAGCAGAGGCATTAAGAATACTGTAATATTTTGTCATTAAACTGTTGATTTGTGCGTTTTCTGTGTCAAAAGTATTATACCTCTATTTAAAGTTATATTTTTCTACTGTAGATATCAATTACTAAATATAAAACTAACAAATAATACTAACAATTATAAAAGAAAAGTTGACTCCAATGAAAAAATAGTTTTAAATATGACTTTAATTTCCTTCATAACTTACGTGAATATTTGTTTATCTTAATAACTTTAAGGCAATAAAAATCTTAAGGTTTAGAAGATTTTTCTAATCTTTCGAAAATTCCATTTTATGGGATTTCGGTTGATATGTATCGACAAATGGTATATGAAAATGAAAAAACCCTTTAGAAAAAGATGTTTAAATTAAATAAAATTGTACTTTAATTTACTTATTCATTGGAATGTTTAATGTGAATCAATTATTAGACTTACTTGTAATCCATTCAATACAATAAACACATAAGAAAAGTATGAGAAAATAGAGCCAAACTTTTCCATATATAAAATAAATGAAATCCATGTGAAGCCTAAAGTGCATAGAATTAAAGTGAAGGCAAAAATTCTTGGCTTTGAAGCAGATTCAGGTGTTCTCCGGATTTTTTCATTTAAGCCAAACGTTTTTCTCCAAAAATAAGAGATAAAAATTGCATTTACGAAAATCACAGAAATTGCTGGAACTGAAAATAAAAGTTTATTTGGAATTTTACAAGAAATGAGACAATGTTTTAATGAAATATTACCAATAATTATCCATATATTGTTTGAGTTCTTCTTAGAGGATATCCAACAGCTGTGAATAATTTTTTTTCAAGTTTTATATTATTATTGCATTCATGAGTACTGAACTTACAAATATTCTCCCATAAGAGCGTCAAGAAATATATTCTCTTTAAACCAAATAATAGTGAAAGCGATAACACATATAATAACAGGCATTCCATAACCAAATGAAAGCATAGAATATATATTTAAAATAGATTTAAATACATTTCTAGTCATTCCATACAAATGAAATCCTTCCAAAAGCATCCATGAAAATGATGCTAATAATGAATACAATAGTAATCCGGAAATTGTTTGGCATAACCACTAAAATAGTCATAAAAAGTCAATGAAGTCCTAAACTTTTGCATTACTTTCACATACTTTGTTCTGAATCCTATCCATTCCAAAGACTACCAAACAATTTACGATTAATAGACAGATACATAGATTAAAAGTGATTATATTCTTAATTCTGATAAAAGATTCTGTGAACGAATTGCTTATTTTGTTTTTAATCAATAATACTAATAAAATGGTAAGAATAAGACAAATGATTGAAAGTCCACAACAAATATAAGTCAGTATTGATTTAACGAAATCATTATCTTCTCTTCCACTCAAATCCATAATCGCCGCAAAATTTGTTAAGTGATTGCACTCACAAACAGAATAATCACGATTTGAATCTTGGACTATAAGTTGGCATCCATTGGTTGACCACTTCATTGATTTGAAATCCCAAAATACACATATGATTATATCGCCAAATTGTAATCGCTTTTTGTGCTCTAAACTAAGAAATAAATTTGATATCATCTAAAGAAAAATTGCATAAAACCCATGAAACCCATCTTTAGCCAAAACTAAATCTAAACATTCAAAGCAAACAAATCTCTATAAACTTCTCAGAACTAAGTCTTAAATATTGTGTAGAGGAAAACAAGAGTTTTTACCTCATTCTTACTTTCAAGCCATCATTCAATTGAGTTGTTTCATTAGAATTAGTAAAACTGAAAGAAATAATTTGAGTATTAATTTGCTGTTTATTTGCGATTCCATTCAACAAATAGTTTTCAAGTCTATCAATTAGAGCAGCAGTTCCTGAGATTTTGCAAGAATTAGTTTGGATTGATTTTATTCCTTTTGGGATAAAAATTGAGGAATCATTTGCTTTGAAAACAATTGCTTCACTGATGTTTGTGCGATATGTGTTGACAACCAAATTTGTCTTAACAATTTGCAATTGATTATTATTTTGTTTACAGCACAGAGTGAAAGAAGTGTATTGAATGTAAAGCAATATTTGTGATGCCATTTCATTCTTCTCATTATCGCTCGCATTATTCCATGCATTCCTTTCATTTATTAAATAACTCAATATCTCAATAAAATCATCCGTTAATTTGAGGGTAGTTTCAAAATCTATTTCATCGTCAATCGATTCGATGAAATTGTGTACAAATTTGATTGAAATGATAATTTGTTTCAATTCTTCACTCGAATTCAATAAGCTATTCTTTTTTGTTTTCTCCACAATTTTGTCAAGCATTTGAATGACATCATTGATATCCTTTAAAGTTTCCGTCTTATTGTTTATGTCTAAAGAGCACTCACTAAAATCTGGTCCATTTTCATCAAAAACATTATTTTCACGACATATCCATTTCACACTTCCATTTCCATGAATGCACTTTACTTGAGATACTTCTCCCAAACTAACGGGTGGCCAATAAGTTATATTATACATTCCATCGTAATGACCATCAAAATTGCATTTTATATCTGTTGACAACAATTCAAAAACAATTTTTGATGTTTATTATTGATTAGTTTTGAGAAAAATGTTACCTTCATTTTGAGTACAATGACTAAAGTCATCAATTTTCAAATTATAAAATGATTGTCCTTCAGAACATACCACTTCTTGTATCTTCGACAACAACTCATCTCTTCTCTCAATAATCCATTTTAAATTACAATCATTACAATTGAGTGGATTCACAATGAAATGAATTATACTTTTAGGATATTCATCAAAAAGTGGTTTAAAAACATCTTCTTTCAAGTATTTCATTTTTGAATTGTGTGAAAATATTAAATGAATAGTCCTTTTAGTGTTCGTGAAAACTCCTAATTCAAAACTTGAGCCTTTTATCTGCGATTTAAGAAAATAGATTTCGAGATCTTTATCTGAGTTGAAACTCTGTACTGTGAAAGCATTGGATGGAACCAAATCAAAACTTCCTCCGACATGAATTGACTCAATTTTGTTCAGTGAATTGTAAGCAAAATTATTTAATTTTTTCAAATTATAATTTATAACTTCAGTTAATGAATTACTTTTCAAATAATTGGCAGGAAATTCATCAAAAACTGGATTATTATCTGCATAAAAACTAAATAACTTTGGCATTGAATTGATTAAATTGAACACATTATACGGTTGTTGAGTAAACACAAGATTTTTATTATCCTGAAATACAGATAAAGATATTATAACTTTTATAATAATGTAAATTATTTAAGTAATAAAATGTTGATTATATTATTTTGAATATGATTTGTGATCAGATGATGGACCAGATATTCTCAGATAGAGTTTAATTCTTAATTATAATTGTGAAATAAATTAAAATGCTTACTTTTAAATAAAAATGTGTGATTCGTGACGTTTTGAATGCATTTTCATGAATTCTCCCTATTTTTGATGATTCAATATTTATCTTTTCGAAAGATAAGTTGTAAAATGAATTTTCTTCTAACAAAGTTATATAACTGTTTTGTATTAACTTAAATTGATGAAATTGTCTTTCATCATCACTTAAATACCAGTCACTTATCTTTTTTGTAACTTCACTAATACTATAATCATCATCACTATCACAGACTAGATTTCTACTGAAATTATCTCCAGAACAGACACAAGGATTTATAACAGATTGCTGTGGACACTGACTACTAATTGATGAAATTGAGGAACCAATTAATACAATTGATATCATTTTGATGACAATTAACTTCATCATTATTTGCTTAATATTATATGTTTTAAATATCGAATATTTATCTCAAATTCACATAAGTAAATAAATAAAAGTTTGAGTAATATTCCAAACATTAATTTTTTTACAAAAATTTGAGACCATTCAAGGCATCACTTTTATGGCATAAGTGTATTGAAATTACTGTTAAGTTTTTTATCTTTTTATTATCAAAGTTTAAATAATGGCAACGAAAGAATTATTACTTTTACTCAAAGATAGTTAGGAGTGAATCGATTTGAGTAGAATTAACAAAAACAACACAATTATATTTGATTTTTTTGTTGGAAACTACAAATGAATTCTAATTAATTTATCATAAATACAAAAGTTCCAAATTTGAGAATAAAGTGATTAAAAGAAGTAGCGATGAAATTTGGATAATATAGACTCACTTGCAATACAACTCCATTGCAAACTCTATTGCAAACGTGTTATACATGAAAGTACAAAAATGTCAAATCAAATGTAAGATTAATTGATTTCCAACAAATTATGTATTTTTTTTTTGAAAAGCAAGTTTAGTCTTTATTACTAAAAAACCTTGTCACTGTGTGTGTAGTGTACGTTTGCCCCAAAGGTCGGTGATTCTACATTTACCATATGAGCATCCAGTCTATTTGTATCATTTGTCCAAATTATCTTCATTGTGCTAAAACTCGCTAATTGAAAACGTTACCAATAGAAATAGCCATAACTGTTCAGATAGTTTTAGATAAATTTGATTATAAAATAGCTGTCAAACGTTTACACTGCTTAAAATTGAAGTTATAGAAAGTTTATTTATCTAACACACTTTTCTAACCAAATTTTTCAGTAAGTAATTGATATAAAAAGAATTTCTCTTTTATGTTTTAGCTTTTGACAACTCATATGACCTTGAGTGTAAAGGTTAAAATATACTTAATCAAAGTGTTACATAATATAAATTCAATGATTGTTTCATTAATTATTTAATGAATCCTTCAAAAATATCCTAAGCTCTATACCGAGACATTTGTAAGTTGAGGGATAAACCTTCCTTTCGGCCGGGACTCAGAAGTCAATTCCGGTACTGTACCGGCCATTCCGGGACGTCTAGCAACGCTATCAAGTTGGCATCCGTAGCTCTCAAAGATTTTAATAATTTTCATTCTATGATAGCATTGAAAATATAAATATTTACTAATCTATTGTAACTATTGTTTAAAAATATTTATTCTCTATAGATTTCAAGTATTGAACTTTTCATAAGCTTTTGAACTTTGAAAAGCGATAGTTAGAAGAGTATGAGGATAACACGCAAGCGAAAGGTTGGACAAATTTAAATAAATTTCAGAGATTTAAGAATGCGTTGACAGGTGATGGAAAGCGGCTGTTGCACTTGCAGATTGGGATGAGCTTATGCAAAGATTCATTGACTATCATTTGCCAAAATACAAACAGTCATACGCTCGTCAGCGACTCTTAGATTATGAGCAGAGAGCAGGTCAAAGTCTGCAGAAATGCATCACTAAAAAGGAGCTGCTCTGTTTTGAACTTAATCATGTAATGCTAGAGGCAGAGCATATGCATTATATTGTTGAAGTATTGTTGCCTAAACTAAAAGCAACATAATTCATAAAGATAAAAACACTCTTACTCGCTTAAGAGAAAATGAAGAAAAGATTAAAAGAGGTATAAGAATCGATCGATCGATCTCATGTGTCGCGATCGATACAACAACTGTTATTCCCGTAATGACAATCATGATAATAAACGAGATTGTAGCTATTCGAGAGAAAGAGAAAGATATCGTAACGATTTCCTCCTTAAATCCTATGATTTGTTTAATTTATTTAGAATTAAGTGAATGGGATATATTTTAAAAATGAAATATTATTAAATAAAATATCATTAACTAAATTAATCTATATAAGTATAATAAAATTCCACTCGGTTTTGAATTAAAAATATTTAATCATATTCACAGATATATTTAAGACTTAATTTATAATCATAATATCAAAACCCATAATTCGCTAAATTCAGCCAGAATGAAGTTAATGGGATAAATTTTAAACACAAAATATTATTACCTTAAATATCATTAACTAAATTAATTATTAAAAGAATACTAAAATTCCACTCAGTTTTGAATTGAACACATTTAATCATATTCACATATGTATTTAATACTTAATTTATAATCATTATAGCAAAACCCATAATTCGTTAAATTCATTTAGAATTAAGTGAATGGGATAAATTTTGAACATAAAATATTATTAACTAAAATACCATTAACTAAATTAATCTATAAAAAATATATCGAATTTCCACTCGGTTTTGATATAAACTCACTTAATCATACTTTTTTGGAACTATTTTATATACTAAAATTTAATCTTATACACCAAACACTAAAACTTACTTAATTCTGTTAGAATTAAGTGAAAGGGATAAATTTTAAAACCAAAATATTATTAACTTGAATACAATTAACAAAATTAATCGTTAAAAGTATACTAAAATTCCATTCGGTTTTGAATTGAACACATTTATTCATATTCACAGATATACTCAATACTTAAATTATAATCATAATAGTAAAATACATAATTCACTAAATTCAGTTAGAATTAAGTTAATGGAATAAATATTAAATACAAAATATTATTAATTTGAATACAATTAACTAAATTAATCTTTAAAAGTATACTAAAGTTCCAATCGTTTTTGAATTAAACACATTTAATCATATTCACGGATGTATTTAATAGTTAAATTATAATCATAATAGTAAAATACATAATTCGCTAAATTCGGATAGAATTGAGCGAATGGGATAAATATTAAACATAAAATATTATTAACTTGAATACAATTAACTAAATTAATCGTTAAGTTTTTTCTAAAATTCCACTCGGTTTTGAATTAAACACATTTAATCATATTCACGGATGTTATTAATACTTAACTTATTATATAAATAGTACAACACATGATTCGCTAAATTCAGTGAAAATTAAGTGAATAGGATAAATTTTAAAGACAAAATATTATTAACTTAAATATCATTAACGAAATTAATCTATAAAAATATACCGAATTTCCACTCGGTTTTTTTACATAATCTGTATTTGAGGCTTTTATGGTGAAGAGGAGTTAATGATACTTATTGTTGTGAAGGAGTTTCTACTTTTTAAGAAGATGATGATAGTAATGGTGTTTGTTAGATTTTGTTTTTAACATGATTATGGTAATTACGGCTTTTCTGGAGATTTTGATGTTGAATTCTGTGAATGTGGTAATGGTACTTGAGGCTGTGAAGGAGATTGTGCTGTTAGAAGAGTTCATGGGAACTATTGTAGTGAAGGAGATACAACTTTTGGAAGAGATGATGGGTATTAATGAATATTTGTGAGATTTTTCTTTTTAATGTAGTTATGGCACTTACGGCTGTTCTGGATTTATTTATGTTGAATGTGATAAAGTTATTTTAGGCTATGAAAGAAATTTGTTTTTAACATGGTTATGTTGCTTACAGTTGTTTTGGAGATTTTCATGTTGAATGTGGTAATTTTAATTGAGGCTGTGAAGGAGATTGTGATGTTGGAGGAGTTAATGGTACTTATTATTATGAAGGGGATACAACTTTAGGAAGAGATTATGTTATTAAAGTATATTTGTGAGATATTGCGTTTAAAAGTAATTTCGGTACTTACGGATGTTCTGGGTTTATTCATATTGAATGTGGTAAAGTTACTTTAATCTATAAATGATATTTGTTTTTAACATGATTATGGCACTTACAGTTTTTTAGGAAATTTTAATTGTGATGTGGTAATAGTACTTGAAGCTGTGAAGGAGATTGTGATGTTGGAGGAGTTAATGGTACTTATTGTTATGAAGGAGATTCTACTTTTGGAAGAGATTATGGTTTTGAAGTATATTTGTGAGATTTGCTTTTTAAAGTAGTTACGGCACTTACGGATGTTCTAAATTTATTAATGTTGAATGGGATAAAGTTATTTTAGGCTATGAAAGAAATTTGTTTTTAACATGGTTATGTTACTTACAGTTGTTT
>JAQFZT010000390.1:0-26750 GCA_034696325.1 Camisiidae sp. | reverse complement strand
AGATCGAGAAGAACTGTTCATAACATAAATTTATAGATTAAATTAAGATAAGATAATAAAATCAAAAGTATTCATTTAAATATAAAAGACTTTTTCTATGAATCATAAATCATTTCTATCGATAGTTTTAGCTCTAATAATGAGGAATTTTTGCATTAAAAAAGTGTTGATAACTGCTAGGCTGCCTTACACTTCTGTATATATTTTATTTGAAGCAAATTTGGGCTTTTCTTTTGGTGGTAAACGTACGCCAAATTTTGATCTAATTTAAGGTACTTAAAGGGGAAAAAATATTTAGAACCCCTGCTTTGTCTTTCCATCATTTAAACCTATTATTGTTGAACGTGATTATAAAAGTTTCTTAAAGTGATTTGAAAAATACGGAAAAATTCTTATTTATTTTTATTTAGTAACTCAATTTAATCTGTTGCTCAGATGGCCATCAAAGGTGTCATTTCATTTCACAGAAATTCAGTTGACAGAAGTTTATACAAAAACTTTATAAAAATTATAAAATTCAAAATTCACTTTCAAAATACTTAAATAGCAGAAAATTTATAATATAATAAATAATAATCAGTCAATATTTGTGGTCGGTGTCAGGTCTCGATCGAAGGAACCTCGAGACTCGTTCGAGTCTCGAAATTAATTTCTATGAATTTTATTTCAATTACTCACTTAAAATCAAATTTTTGAAGTTTTATTATAAAAATCAGATTTAAGTTATAAAATCAAAAAGTTTTAATGAATGAAAGTTGAAATAATATTAATTAAGCTTAAATGTAACAAAACATTAAGAACTGAAGGATTTAATTCTCTGAAAAAATTTGAGTTTTTAATGTTTTTGAAAATTCGAGAAATCGAGACTCGAGACTCAAGACTCCAAGGGAAATTTTTTTTCGAGACTCGTGAGCCTCATTTCTCGAAAATACCGACCACTCGTTAATATTAAGAGGAATGCAGGTGTGAAATATCTTTATTTTCAGGAGGATATAAGATAAGCAGATAAAAAACTCAACTCATTTCAAGTTTGATTAAGTTTTATCAATATGTAGACTAAAATATTTGAACGAAATAAAATTCATTTTAAATTAGCTCAAAATTTTTCAACTAAATCAAATTTCTGTCAAATGAATTTCTGCCAAACGAGGTATGACCGGCTATGAATTCAAACATTTTCCATTAAATGTATTTTCACTCTTTATTTCAAATTTATAAAATAAATTTCACTTAATCCATGTTTAGCAACAACTGACTTATTCGGTTCATCTTTAATTGAAGTCAATTCATGTTTACGTTTTCTTTTTTTTGAGTCAAACTTTCAAAGCTATATAACTATTGATACATAAAATTCTTGAGTAAAATAATAAAAGTTAAACAATAAATTAATAATTGAGAGTTTTAATCATTTTTTTCAAACAAATACAAAAATACTTTAAATTTGAATATTTGATTTGAATTAATTTAATTTAATTTGATTTGAATTTTGATTAAAAGTTTGAAACTATACAAGATTTAACAAAAAGATCAATTTTAAACAATAACAACGATTAAACAAATGGACTTTAACTTTGATGTGATCTATCCCTATCTGGTGATGGAGAGGGAGAATCACTATCATTATAGGTGTTTTCTGCGTGTGCCGACCACTCAACTGTTGAAAAAGAAACAGTTCCTATCGATGCAAATATTGCTAGAATGAGAACTTGAATGTGAAGATCAGCAGCCGTTGAGTAAAAGAAAGCAATGGCAGCAGCTATGGATTGGACGAATTTGAATAAAGCAAAAGCGGGCGCACTATTGTTCGAGTAAATGACACCAAGAATCGAATACATCTGTGTATTAAAACAGGCGTCTCCGAAACCTAATAGGAAACTACAAACCAGTCCAATAGCAAGGCTACAAATATTAAAATTAAGATCAGTTTAGTTTTGGTCTATTTGTACTCATGAGAAGTACCCAAATATTATGATAATTATAAAAAATGATGGTTTGATTAATGAAAACAAATGGTTGACTGACCTGCTTGTGATATACGCGGGATCGTTAGTCCTCTCAAGAGATGAAACACTCGGAAGATTAATAAATATGAGAAAGAATGAAATCATGTGCACCACATAACCCAATATAACTATAGGGTCGCGTCCGTATCGATTGGTCTTCGATCCCAAGATTCCAAAAGAAGCGCCGCCAATGATCTCTCCGGCGCCGATCAACATCCCAGAAATGCCGATAAATCGTTTGGCGTTCCCCTCACTGTCCAAATTGTTTGTGTTTCCGAGAGCTGTGCCGTAAACACCGCTAAAAAAGCTTAACTCTAATCCTATTTAATTCAAGATAAATATTAAAATTGATATATTGAGTGATTTTACAATTGAAGACTTGAATAATACCTGTATAGAAGAATGTTAAGCACAAAAGTGCCATTCTTTGAGTGATAAAGAGTCTGCCGGCGCCCACTATTACGACAAATTTCAATAAGGATTAGTTGAAGTGAATAATTGAAATGAAGTCATAGTTACCCAAAGCATCCAAACATTCCCTAAAACTTTCTCGAACTGATTTACTTTCAGTGTTGGCACGATTTCCACCTCTTAACACAAATAGTAATACTGTTCCTATGAGTCCAACAGTTGTCAAAACACCATAAGTCCAATTTCTAGTTTTCTTATCGATATCTTCTTTAGTGAACATGAAAAATACGAACAGATTTCCCCAAAGAAGACTGCATTGTAAAAGAGCCCAAAACACACCACTATTTCGTGACATTGTTTCGCTGTCAGAGTTGATGGTGAGATAGTTGCCCTGACCCGTCCATATGACTAACAATTTGACATTTTAGATCATTTAATGGTTGGAAAAGTGATTATAAAACTATTGGACTCACTCGCGGCTCCGATTCCTATAATTACTGAGAGTAGATATAAAAGCCATACCATTGGATATAAGAAATTAGCTATAAAGGCACTGAAATACATATTTCTCTTATTAGAATTACTTCAATAATACTTTTGCTTCAATTGCTTTCAAATACTATATTTATTCTTTTCTAAGACAGCAATCAATGTAAGTAATAGTAATCAATTCAATAATCGTATTATAATATTGGGATTTGTATTTTATAAGTCTTATAATTGAGCATAAGATTCACGTAGAATTAAAGTGTAGATTATTATAAGTTACCAGTAAGTGACGGCTCCGATAACCATTGCTATCTTAGGACCAGTTACAATGACCGTTGAGGGTGCGATCCAATTGGCCAAAGCGAAAGACGCGTAAATTATGCATAAACTTGTGTAACCGTTTGCGTTATAGGACGGGTCTTCATTTTTAATACTATCCACAACTGTTTGCTATCAAAATTAGATTCAAAGTTGAAAAAAGTTTTTTTAAATCAAAACTATAAAGTTATTGATTGACTCACTTGAATCATACCACCCGTTTGGAATGCTGTGAATATTAGCATAAAAGATATTCCAAGTAATATCACATTTACAAATTTTTTATCCATTTTTATCCGATATTTTTTTAATATAAAAATCTATTGATGTATAAAATTCGAAACTATATTTCCAAAAATTGTATTTTTGAAAATGCGATATAAATAAAACTTTTGAAGATAAGGTGAGCTATTCCATAATCAAACAATTGGTTGCGATGAATGACCTAAAATGAATCAAATTGTTAACGCTTGTATTAAGTCAGTGAAACACTTGCATTAAAATAATATTAATAATCAAAAAACAGACTGCGGGCGCACTTCTCTTAATAACACACCTCTCAATGACATAACAAGAGTTTGGACTTTTCGGTAAAATGTGATATTTTCCTATATTTTCTAAGCGGATACAAAATTTTAGATTTTGATTAAGAGCTTCGGAAAGTTTTGATTCTCAAAACTTTTTTAGTTCTATTAATAAATATTTTTAGAAAGAGTACAGTTTTGGGCAAATGAAAGGCACACTTTTATATACTTGAGTGGAAGACAGCTTTTTATAACATAAAAATATATAACTTTGTATTGTAATGAAGCATAGATTTTAATAGCCTTCGATTGGCCCAAAACTGTACTATTCAAGTTTGACGAATACTCCGTATTTTTGCTTGTTTTTGACCCTAAATAGTCCCGACTCTGATCATAACTCAATACATACAGTAAATTTAGTGTTAGATTAGAAAATAAGGTCTTATATAACGGGCCAATTCATACACCTTAAAATTTGCAAAAATTCACATAAAAACATACTAATTGAGTAAATTTAACATAAGTTATTCAAATAGGTTTATGGCTTAAAATGTGAAAGTCATAACATTCGCAATTCATTGAATATTAACTTATAAGAAATGAGTGAAAACATAACACTTATAAGTGAAACACACATTTAATTTAAGAATGAGTTGAAAATTAGAAATGCAAAAAAGGTTTAACTATTGAACACTTTTGTTCCCATTTAGTGTTCTCTGATTAACATGTAGTTTATATAACTATCTGATAGTTTGTTTAAATTAACATTAATTGAGGTTAACCAACAAGTTATTAACTTTGAAAAGTTCCAAAACTAATAGAGGACTGGATTTGGAGCCCGTCTTATGCCATGACTCGTATATTTCACAAATAAATAGCAAATAACCCAATTTGATAAAGATTTGACACAATAACAGATATGCTTTTCTAATACTTTATTATTGATATAGATTTATGAATAGCTGAAACTTACTGAATAACATTTTTGACAAATTACTAAAAGTTGAGAAATCAATTATCGAGTGTTTGTTTGCCACTTATTATCACTAGAAGGTTGGCGAACACTTCCCAGAAATGTCAGAAACTCAATGACTGCTAAAAATATTATCGGCGAAAGAATACAGTGATTGTTATGGCACGTATAGGCACTCATTGATAAGTTTTCAGCATATATTCATTCCTATGTTGTATTAGATTCTCATTAATTTATAAAATCTGATCAAAACAGTTATCAAAAACAAATAGAAACAAATGAATCGCAAACAATCAGTAGTAATAACGTTATGATTAGATAGTGTATAGACTCACTCACTGTAAATGTCATAATAAGGCTTTTCCCAAAACGGATCTTAACTTGTGTTCAAGACATGAATATATTTTTAATTAAAAGCCAGTTTTGCTTACCTTTAAAAAAGATGCGATTATTCACTAGAAGTAAAACTATTGATATGACATGTGTTTACATCAATTTATCAAATTTTAAGTCTGAATAATTTTTATCTTAAAAATTTATATCCAATTAATAAACAATTAAATGTAATGCAAAAACACTTTATCATATGATTACTATAATTAATAATTTATGCGAGATATCAATGCCATTCATTTTTATTTAGTTAACTTTAACTTGAAATATAAAAAATATAGTAGAGTATCATCTTGTTATTGTACAGTTTCAACATTTATCACTCAATGCGAAACGCCTTTTAATAATGCAAACTTTTATTGGACTGATATTTCATTTATTATTGCACCTCAAATACCATTGAGAAATACCTTAGAAGTGATACTTTAATGTCAGAAATTCTCGTTTTATCATTAAATGCTTGCGATACTCAAACTAAAAGATATTTATATTAACATTAACATTAAACAAACCAAATATTCCTTAATGAAAATATATATTAATTAACATCAGATTAATTGTAACGGAGTTTTACCGGCAGTATAACTGTATCTATAGATTGTATACAATTTACTCAAATTACAAATATATAAAATTACAGCATATTATAGGAAGCATTGAGTTATACAACACTTTTATGTAATAGCTTTTACTAAAATAAATCAAAGTTATTCGGTTTAGACTTCGATTTCATTCATCTAATGATCATTTTCAGCATTATTTATAACTTTTAGTACATCGAGAAAGTGAAAAATGTTCACAATTTATTAAAAAATTATTTGATTCAATATTTGATTTTAACTTCAAAAAAAACTTCAGTGCTATAAAAATCAAATAACTTTTACCTCAATAAAACTTTTAGAGCATATTCAGATACGAATAGCGAAAGAGTTATAATGTTTTATTACTCCATATTAATTGGTATTAATTGGTTAACCATTTAATTATATAATGAGAAACTGATTTAATTTTATAACATGAGAAAAAAGAGTTCTCTTATTTAGGATTTCGTTGAGACTTTGCGTCAATTTAGAGTCAATTTCATATAGAGTCAACTTCACAAATATTTGTTCACTATTTATTGCAACATTGTTTGGTCACTAAATTATTATATTTTATTATTCAATTTGGCTAAAAATGCAATTTTTTCTTTTAATTTAAAATATTTGAATAATTTGTAAAATCAACATTACTTTTAAATCACATTAAACTCATCTAATCTTTGCTTAACTTATCTCTCATTTAATAAGATGTCATTTCATGTATGTATTGACACAAAAACCCCTTCGAAGAAAGGCGTTATTTGAATGAGTGAAACATTTTTTGAAAATATCTTCGATTGAGTTTTTATTTGTGTTGCATTTGATCCCAGTTTTCAATAATAGTTTGCTATAATTTTTGGAAAAAATGCCAAATTTTGATGAATTGATTAATTTAATGAAAGAAAGCGATAAAACGAGCGAACAATTGATTGATTTGCAAAATAAACGGTTTGAAAATCAATTATTAATGACTGAGAAAGAGATTAAAAACAATTTCACAAATGATTTGAAATCAATGGTTGAATTGGAGCACAAAATTCGTCGAATTATTGAAAGCGAAGAATTAATTAAATTATATTTCTATCGCTTTTTAGTTTCTGAGCACAAAACCAAAGATGAATTGAATGGTTATTATTTGCAAATGAAAGACGAATCCAAACAAATATTACAAACTTTGTTAAAAACCATTCAAACGATTGTTTCCACAGAAAGTATATCTGAAAATAATTTCGATTTCAAATCAAAGGAAGAGTTGGTCTCAAAAGTGTTGAGATCACTAAGAAATGAATCGTTGAAAACAATGGCAGAAATAGATCTGAAAATGCATTCTTTCGTCGAAACTTTAGAGGTTCTCAAAGAGTAGTTCTTGAGCTTTACTTTATGTAAAATTGACTGAAAATTCACTGAAAACTATTCAATGCATTTGTATAAACATCTGAATTACTAATATTTTTAATTTTTAATAATAGTTTTCATAATTAGCAATTAATTACAATTTTTAAAATTATAGCAATTCTGTACACGAGGTCTTCCTTTTTACTCTTCAATTAAAGAAAATGTAATAATTTTATAATCGATTCTTGTATTTAACGGTTAAATATAATAATTATTATTATAAATAAGAATAAATTGCAAAACAAATCCGCGTTTTCTTGAAATTGAAATTGAAATTGAACTGTAATTAAATTCCCGATACATTTATTTATAATTTTTGAAATTTTAAGACAATTGAAAAATTAAACTGAGAAAATGCTGTTTTTGTAGTGAAGACGCGTATCGAACAATATATTGATAGAAATAAAATATGCCGAACACCAGGTCTTACATTATATACAACATTGAATTGAAGCGAAGGTATGATAAGTTCAATACTGTCTCGAAAACACATTGGAAAGGAATCGACGAAATCAGTCATTGAGTGGTTATTATTAATTTTAGTTATAATAAGTTAATCTCTAATTAAGGGACGAAACAGAATATTAATTTCTAGTAAAGCTCTATTAGATTACGTTTGGAATCCATTCGAATGCCTTTTTTGCCTTATATTCTGTGGACAAATATATAGAATTGTAGGTCTGTTTTGGCAAAAAGCGAGCCGACTATACAAAAAAACTTAGTTATGAATTTTAATAGCTTTTTCTAAATAATTATAACGCGAGCGCTTCGGAGCTTTATTAATGTGTTCGAGACCGAGCCATGGCTTTGGAGGTGAACTCGCCTGAAGAGGACCTGAAACAAAGTTGACTTTTTTAAATTTGATTCTTTTTGTAGAAATGCAATTAAGTATTAATAGAAAAATACTTACTATTGATAGTATGCACGTGAAAATCTTCTTTATTGATAATATATTCACTGTCTTCGTTAATATATTGAACTCTTCCGCCAATCACTAATGCAAACTTATACTAAACATTGTATTAATAGTAAATAAATGAGTTAAATATTTTTGACAACAATAGTTGAAGTCTTACTTTTTCGAATTCTTTCTCAGGAATATCTAACTTCTTCTGAATCCGATCTTTGACATTAGCAAAAGGCTCTTTCTGTAAATATTTAGAAGTAATGAAATTATTACTAATAATTGAAAGAAAAGAGAAGTGAGAGACAGACACATACGTGCTTTATTTTGAGCAGAAAGGGAACACCAAATGTCTGATAGGCTTCTTTATGAAAGTGAGCCACTGGTACCAGAAATTCTCCCGATTCTAATCTCAATTCATCTTTTGGTGTTTCTTCAATTCTGTAGGTTTTACTTCCAGAAGGATTAAGACACTCGAGAAGTACGTCATCGGGTAATATCTGATGTATTTTATAACTCGTAACTTCTAAAAGACGTAGTTTTCCAGACCAGTCATCATTCACTTCGATTTGTTTTTTTGCCTCTTCTATAAGATCATGAACTGTTCCGTTTTTGTTTGGATATAACTGTAGCTCTTTCTATAATTTCCAAATAGATTATCAATTGATTGAGAAATAATTATGTATAAAGACTTCTTCTAATTACCTCTTCTTTCAATTTGGCGTTAACCCAAACGCATTTGAATGGCTTTTTATTTTCGAGTTCATTAATTCTAATTGTCAGCTATTTTTGTGTAAATTTAATATAAACAAAATTAAACGTTAATATTTTTGTGCTATTAGTTGTCATACCTGTTGGTAATATATTTTCTTTGGTTGACGCGGTTTATAGAATATTAAAATATCTTTGAGTGTCCCGTCATAGTTGCAACGCAGAGGACCGGCCGGACCGTCACGATAGCTTTTATTATAGAGAACAGAATAGTTATTAGTTTCTCATTATTTAATTGAAAACTCTTTTAAGCAAATTTTCAAACTTACCTCTGATTTTTGAAAAACTGTATTAAATAAGGATCAGTTCCAAGCCTTTGAGCGACAGCATTGGCGATCTGTTCGTAATTCATTTTGAGTGATAACTCCATTGTAAAGCCGGGATCTGAAGGATTTGTTTTATCACAGAACGTAACTTCAACTCTAAAGAACAGATCTTTAAAATATTCTGTGACATTCGGTAATTCACACTCAGGCCCTAAATTTAAGTCTGCTCTTTGAAAGACAATAATATCGCCGTCCATTAACTCATCGAGTACTTTGTTGAGGGGCGCGTCCAAGTCTTCAATACGTTCCACCATATTTGGCTTCACTTCCTTTTACAATATAATTTCACAATCAGTCAAACGAGTCAACAAATCAATTGAAATATGGTCTCAAAAGAACTTTAAACTTACTTCATATAATTCGAGCGGAGTATCCAATGGATAACCGGCTTTTTTATTCAAAAAAGGTAAAATATCTCTAGTTTTTGAAGCGCACGGCAAGTGTCCGTGACCGCAATAGGTTATAAAACTGTTTTTAGGGTCATATAACTTAAAAAATAGCAGTACATCGTCTTTGGAAAAAAGAAAAGCATTTCAGATAATGAGTCAAATATTTCAAAATACTACAAAATTCTTACTCTCTTTATCGACTGAAGGCAGTGATTGTATATCAGAGTCAGGTTCAGTCAATTCGAGAAATATATTCCATGGATTGAGTCCTTCACAGACTTCAGTGATTGATCGATTGCAATCAGCGTCAAAATCAAGACCAGAAGGCCTTAATGTTTCGTTAGCTCTTGAGATGATGGGCCAAATGCGCATTGCATTCAACGGATACTTCATTTGTTCAGCAATTATTTCAATCGCTTCTTTGAGAGTCGATTGTTTTCGAACTTTAAACACTTTATAAATAGCTTTTTCAGTGTCGTACAGATCATTTCCTTTGTGACCCATAAAACTGTCTTCAGTAAAAACATTGATATTCATGAAAAGATGCGCTTCATTTCGCTCTTTTCGTCTCAACGCTTCCTGACGTTTCTCTTCTTGTAACCGTTCTATGAGTTGTTCGGGAATATCATCTTCAGTTACAGTTTGTAAAACTTCATCTAAGAATCGAATCGTATTCCAAATTTAGAAATCAAAAAATACTGAATACAAGTTATAACTCACTGATAACACTATCCCTAATGTAGACTAACATATAAGCGTTAGTACAATGTTTGACAGTCACTTCTTCATCATTTCCACCAAAATTGTGTTCAATGGCTTCCAATTTAGTACAACGAGAAACTACGTCGTCATCAAATTTACACCACTTTCCATCTCCTTTTGGATTAATGAATACAACATAATGTCCGCCGTGATTGTCTCCGGAATGGACTAACACTGCGTGTAATGTATAGTTGGCTGGAGTGCTCTCAGCTTTTTGAAGAAATTCTTCCAGATTTAACTTTTCAGGAAATTCAAACCTATTTTAGAGAAAGTAAAACATTGAGCCCAGCATTTCGAGTGAACAAGAGATTATGACAAACCTATCATTTATCTTAACATTAGTGTCAGTGACGGGATCGTATTGAAACCTTAATAAATGTAAATGTAAAACAGGAGGAAATGACGCGAATGTAATTCCTTTCTCAGCTTCTTGTAGTCCGAAGTCTCCGGCATCGTATTTGTTTTCACCTTCTAATGATTCCACTGCCACGTAATCTTTAAATGATTCTGAAATAGTCTTTTTCCCCTTAACATTAAGTTGAATGTCATAGAATGGTTCGATTCTTGATGACGAACAGTCAACGTGTTTGCAACGTATGAATGACTATCAAATAAATTGCATAATTAATAAGAATAAGAATCTGAAAGTGAGAAGTCAAACATACGATCATTTTTCCTTCAAAAAGTCTCGGAATAGTCCCCTCAACACACGTTGCTTTCATTTTGCTCTCCATATTGTCAAGTAAGACTCGACAAAGTTCTTGGACGTCGTGCTGCATAAACGAGTCTAACGTTTCCCAACCGAACGATTTTGTCAACTTCTTAGTGCCGACCGGTTTGTCAGAAAACTGCAACTCATAGAAGACTCGCTGGAGTGCGAGCGCAACACTTTTCGACGAATCATCACTTTCTGTGGGCATTTGATAGACTGCTTTTCGCAATTGATTAGTAAAAAAGAGCGTTTGAAGCAATGAATTCATATAACAAGTCGCGCCTTGATTTTTGAGGCCAACAAATCCCGTGTGTTTCTTGGAGTCCCAACTAATCAAAAGTATTTCAGATTAAAATTCAATTAATCCAGATTTATATTTAGTAATGAACTATTGATAAATTTTTAAAATAAATTTGAATTGAGTAAATGTAAGTAAAAACAAGTGAACAGACCTGACACCATGGGGTGCATCCGCAGAAACCCATACTTCTAGAATAATAGCATCATCTTTGATGTGACCCTTTTCTGGGTCCAGAATATCCTTTGAGAGATAAATAAAGTATAGTTAGAAGCTATTTATTATTCATTGATAAGTTCATAAAACAATTACTTACATTCCAACCCAAAAAATGACTAAAACCCCAATCATTTTCCTTACTATAGAAAATATGTTGAATTTCTGTGAATTGAAAAAAATTCGTGTTTAGAATAAATTCAAATTTGAAACCAAAAGTACTCACTTCGAGAAATATTATCGACGCCTTCTTTTTGAGAAATAATTTTCAATTCTGCGGTCGCATTACAAGACCAGGTTCTGAATGCAATAAAAATAAAAATGAGATTTTTTTACAAAATGAAAATGAAAATAATATAATTTAATATTGAATCATACGTTGAATCTGATTCTCCATTACATTGAAGAAAGAAACCTAAGCTTTTAGTGGGTTGTCTGTCATGTGCCTGATTGGTTCGGGGCATTGCCATTATTTTCCTATATTTACAATCATTTTAAACTTATAATAAATTACAAACTAATCAAAGTTAGCAATAAATAATGAGATGCAGACCAGGGAAGGTTCCTCACAAATGTCGGAGGACTTAATGTTGTGTCTCTCAGTTTACTGAAGTTTTCAATCTTGTATCTAAAGGTGGCTTCAGATCGCGCCTCATCTTAATTAACATAAAATGAAAATATAAATTGAATTGAAATAAATGGGAATAAATGCATACCTTCTTCATCCATAGCTTCTTCTTGATTGGAAGCCGAGTCTCCATTTAACATACGAACATCTCCTGAGCCATCATTAGTATCATTTGACTCTTTGGACTGTTTGTTGAAAACTGTCTCCATTTTATTCAAAGATGAGATAATGTCTTCAAATTAAATCAAAACAACTTAAATACTATACAAATTATTCTTAAATCAAAGAGTCAAATACCGTCACTTTTGTTGTCTTTGCCGACATTGCTGTCATCCATAGCTGTGTCCATCATTTCTTCGTCCTGTTGTTGTGTTTCATTTGGTCTCAATTGTTGATTAATTTTATCATTTTGTGTCACGTGATTCATATCGTCTTGAGTGAGAGTCTTATTATCACCGGAAGAGTTGTTAACAAAATTATTTAAGTGATTGATATCGAAATCTTTGTTTGTGGTTTCACTTGTCTCAATGGTATGAATGGTTTGTGCGCTGTTTTTATACTCTTGATGTGCGCTCTTCTCAGTAATGGTATTGATATTATCCTTATCTTTATCTCCAATATGTTTAAGATTGATATCAATTATATCTTTATTGATATGAATATTATTGATATCTTGATTGATATCTTCGATGACCTTTCGTTGGTTTAAATCCTTATGACTTAAGTCTTGATCAGATGTGAGACCAGTTTGACTTTGACTTTGATTTGTCGACTGCTTTCCCGAAACGGTCACCGCTTTTGAGTGTTTGCTCACTATTCGCCCAATGACTGCACCCGAGAGTTATCCCCGAAAGGGGAAAGTCATCAAAACAAACCTCAACTCAAACACTAATACCTATTCATATGATATCTCATTAAATACTCGATAAATATTATGAATTCACTATAGATTTACTATTATTTCAATTCTTCTTTTCTCTCTTTTTATTCAATTTTCATTTAATCAAAATTATTTAACGAGTACTGCAAATCTCTGACAATTAATAATAATAAAAATCATTTATATATTTATTAATTGATGTAAAAATATATTGATATATGACTTAAATAGCAGTGCTTTTGCCTATTCTTCAGTCAAACTATTATATAATGTCATGATTACACTGATTGGCAAACATTCAACTAATGCTTATAGAGAGCGCACTTTTCAAAAATCACTTTCCACTCAAATCAGCCTTTGGTTCAAATTTATTAAATCTTTACTCATAAAAAGTCTGTTCTAATAGCTTTCCATAGTTTTCAAGAATAAGACAAAATTATAAACAAAGATAAATATGAATTTTTTATGTCGTCATTAACCAAACGTTAATGTAATGAAAACCATATCTTTATTGAAATGAACTTTTTTCTAACCAATTGTTACTTCAACTCAAAGCTCATGACCTGCACCACAAACATTCCAACTTTTAGTTTTTTAAAACCTAAATCTATTCTTCAATTATTAAGATTTGTGTGATTTTTTCAATTTAAAAAATACTATTCAAACAAACGAAGCAAACAATTTGAATTTTTTTTGTTATTTATAAACCTAACGTGACTTAAGAATTACTTAAAGATGCTTAGAGTGAGTCAGAGTCACGAGAGTTATTAATCATTTTCTTACTCAATGTGTAAAAAAGTACTGAATTTCACGAAATGCGATGTATTAGAAATGCGATCGATTCGCACAACTGATTTGCTTTTCATTATTTGCAATGTTAAGTTCACTAAACTTATGCGTGCAATCAATCCAAATATTATATTAAAAACTAACTTTTTTCAAATACTATCAGTAACTTATTTAATGAGAATATAAGTGCAGTTATTCTGAGATAAAACAATTTTGATTAGCTTTTTGTCATTAATTTAGGATTTAATTGAAATGAAACTCAATTGCTATAAATGATAAGTTAGTGTTTTGGTTACTTTTTTAAACTCAAAATTCAAAATCTTATTCATTTGACTGAGAATTGAAATTAAGCCAATTTTTGCAGAGGAAATGCGCTAAAATTGCAAGAGTTTGGAAACTAATTTAATCAAAACTATTTTTAAGTTTTGGAAACAAATTCTAAAACTATGTAATAGTGAAAGCAAAGCAAATAAACAAGTTTTTTCATTGTCATGAGTTTATGAACAGAAGAGGGCAATAGTTTAGCAGTTTTTACCTTTAGGCGTCGTTCATTAAGTACGTGCGCAAGGATTTTCGATTTTTAGACCCCTCCTCCCCCAAATGGTCCGTACGCACTATAATAACCTTATGGGTTAGTACGCTTTTGTAGGACCCCCCATGAGCACGTACGTACTTAATGAACGACGCCTTAACGACAAGAATGACAAATGAATTTCATGTATTGACGCACTAAATAAGCGCCAAATTCTAGCTTATTATCAGTCATTTAAGCGCCAAAACTTTGTGTCTTAAGTTATCGCCAAAAACTACAAATTCATTAATAATTTGATCAATAAATTGATTTAAATTTAGTTTAAATATTATTTATTATTTACTGATTTATTAATTATAAAGAATGTCTGCTAAAAGTCAGTCAACTATTAATTTTGAAGTGAGAAAAAGTTCTCGAAATACTAATAAAATTAATTACAATGAAAAGCAAATTGAAAACAAGTCTATTATCGATATTAATGTTCAAAATAAATCGATTGTTAATAATAAATGTGAAGAAACAAAGAATAAGAACAAAATTGAAAAAAGAATTAGAAAGCATTCAAATTGTGATAATAATAAATTGGATCAAAATGAAGACCAATTGACTTCAAGTCCTCCCAAATTGAATAAGACTTCAAATGAAAAGCTGTCGTCAAAGATGTCATTGTTTTCAAAGACTAAGCAATTGTTGAGTCCATCCATTGTCGACAATATTATTGGCAGAGATTCAGAATGCGATCAAATGATGGCATTGATTGGAAAACATTTGACTTCAAAACAATCTCTAAGTCTATATGTTTCAGGTCCAGCGGGAACTGGAAAGACATTGTCTGTCAATCATGTGGTCCAAAAATTGCATGACACAAATGCTTTCAAATTAATTAAAATTAATTGCATGTCATTTAGAAATTCAAATCAAATATTCAACAAAATATTGAAAGAACTTAATGTAAAAAAGCATTCAAAACAAAGCGATAGTTTGAGAAAAATAGAAAGTTTATTAAGTGATGAAAAGTCGGATGAAATGATTATTTTATTAGTTGATGAAATCGATCAGTTGGAGACGAATACTCAAAAAGTGATTCATAATATTTTTTCGTGGCCCGCATTACCCAACAGTAAAGTCATATTAATCGGAATCGCGAACGCACTCGACTTCACCACAAGAACATTAACGCCACTCAAAGCTACTGGTTTGTCATCTGTTCAAGACATCCATTTTTTGCCTTATAATAAGCAACAAATCATTCAAATAATTGAAGACAGGATTCAAAGAATTGCTGATGAGAAACAAAATATAAACTTAAGTTCATCTGCCATACAATACTGCGCCACAAAAATTGCATCTTTAAGTGGAGACATACGGAAGGCTTTGGAACTCTGTCGAAGAGCTTGCGATTTGGCTGGGGTCGAGACGGTTGAGGTTCAACATTTAATCTCAGTTCTCGATCAAGTAAATGAGTGTTCTCGACCTCGACAAGCGCTTCCCTTTAAACAACAAATAATACTTTGCGCCCTATTATCTGCAGGAAAAGGTGTTCATATAAGTGAGTGCCACAAGATATTTAATAATATTTGTTCAAAGCGTGGCTTCAATATTCAGGAAAATGATGCAGAATTTCTAAACATGTGTCATCTTCTAGAAGATAATGGTCTGGTCGCTATCACTAAAACTATGCGCAATTCAACCATATCTTTGAAAATTGATAAATCAATGGTTAATCATATGTTAAGTGAAAAAACATTACTTAAAACTATTTTGACTCAATCGAGTTTACAGAACTCTAATTAATTCTGAACTCTGACTTCAATTAAATACAATTATAAAACTTAATCAATTATTTTATGACATACAAAACTTTTAACTATTATTATTTAAATGATAAGCATTTTTAATGACCATATTTTCATCTTTAAAATACCATAATAGATATGAATTGAGAGCTAACTTATGTTTAGTGACTTAATTATGCTGTAAAGTTTGATTCAAACTTTTCACCTCTTATTTGTTGAAAGAATTTTTAAAATGTCATAATAAACCTCATCTTGAAATCACATTTAAATATTACGATAACAGTAATTAATACATACATTATTGCATTCAAAAACTAGCAAATTATTTGAATTGACTCAAGTTTTTGTAACATTCCTTCAATTTTGATGAAATAAAATTATAATTACATATTAATAAAAATTAAAACTTTATTTAGAATGAATACAGTATATACTAAACCAGTTTTCTCTTTATAGCATTCTTAACAAACGTAAAGAATAATAGAAAAATTAATAGAAAGAGTATATTATATAACATTAAATAAGCAAAAAACAAATTCGCTTAAAATAAGTATGTGTTCGGTATAAACAATTAATAAGTTTTGAAACTTATTGAAATACAATTATAATAACGTTAGTTATAAAAAAGGAAATACTATTGAAAAATGAAAATATGTTTAAAACTATTGTCGCAATGAATTATATAATTTATTAATTTAACTATTCATATAAATAAAAGCCATTTTGAAACCGAAAAACACTCAGCACTACATTTGAATCCTAAAAATTAAATTTGTTTCTAAATGTATGAATTGAGCCAAAAAAGCACAATAATTACAAAATAAGCCCAAATCTAAGTTTTGGTTAACTTATATAATGGTAACTTTCATGTAATTGAGTCTATAATAGTTTTAAAACAATAGCATCAGTTATTAACACACTATTACTCATAAGACCCGTAAAGGCATATCCTTTAATAACCAAAGCCATAGCCATCCAAAAATAGTGGTTTTGCAGTAATGCATACCTTTATTAATCACTTTGAAAGTCAATAGATTTTATTTCATTTTTTCATTTTATAGTATACTAGAACTGTTGAGTAAATAGGATAAAGAGAAATACTGAAAAAGTCTTCCCATTTTTCATTTTATGTACAATTAAAAGTTTAATTAAATTAATTATGTCTCACATCGTAAAAGGATTGTGGGTTTGTTGTGGAAAATTAGTTTGAAATGGAGGCAAAACTGTACTATTATTACTACCAGTTTGTTGTAATTGAAAGGATTGTTGTTGTGGTGGAACTGCTGTTTGCAAATGGTTCATGTCCGATGAGGTCGAGTCAAACGGCACTGAAAATTGGTTTTGAGCTCTCAATTGATTAATAGTTGGCGGCGGAGGTTTCGAAGCTTGAAAGGGATTACTTAATGTAGTTGTTGCAGTCGTTGGTGCGAAAGGATTTCCACCCAATGGTAAGACTAAACAATTCAAATCATTCATTAAATCAACTTCAAGTTATTAAATAACTATAGATTTTTCAAATTTAACATAAAATTCTATTTTCTAAATCATTCCATTAATTAGTTTTTTACTAAAATTGTGTAAAAACTTCAGGAAATATATTCAATAAGTTCTCAATAAAGCCTTAAAGTGAACATTTATTATTTTTTCAGAAATATATAGAGTTTGGGTTTTATTAGTTCGAAAATTTTACGATGAATTTAATTATTGACATTAATAGCATTTATGTTTATAATTTAGAGTTCATTTTTTAGAAAGTCATCATTTTTTTCTGAATGTTAAGTTATCGAACATATGACACAATTATCTCAACTTTATAGATAAAAAGAGGGTCACTATTAAATTAATTGACTTCACTTCTCATTAATGCTGTTTTAAAATGGGTATAACTTTTTCATATTATAAGGTTATGCATGCATTCAGTTATAAAATTATAAAACTGTGAAATCTGGTGAAAATTTGTGTACATAACATAATAACTCGTATATAACTTAGAGATGAATGTTTTGAGGTTATTGTTTGGAAGTCATACGATTTTATAGTTAAAGATAAAAGATATTAAGATAAGAGAAAAGCTATATTTTGCAAAATTTGAAACTAACATTTTGACAATAGAATTGATTCTAAGATCTTGAAAAAACTTACACAACACTGATTATTATGATGAGAGAAATGTGAAAAAACCTAAACCTAAACAAGTTATTTGAAAATTTTCAAGTCAATTGAGGTCTAATTATTTACGAGTGTTTGATAGAAGAAAAATACTTTGTCTAGAAATAATTGACAGATTAGAGGATCACATCAACTGAGTAACTCTTACAAATGCAAATTCCAATTTAGAAGTATTTTTATATGAATCAATTTTAATCAGTCATGTTATTTATTTGATGATATTTTATTGCTCAATAAAAGCTACATATTTCGTAATATGAGGGTTGAAAGGCTCTTAAGACTTAAGATCTTATCGCATTTCAAAGCTTTAACTCAAACTTTAGTTCTGAGATTCAATAGAGAAGTTCAAAAGAATTCAATTTTGCTTTTAATCAGAGTAAACATTATAAAAGTCTATATCGGCTTAAGGACTAGAATGATTTTCTTCTCAATATTTCAAAAGTACTGTAAACAACATATTTTCAATTCATTGAATAGACTCATGATTGAGTAAATTGAAGGACATATTTTGAAAATACTCTCAATTGAAACAAATTCTTAGTAATTAAAAAACCTAAATATGAGATAAGAGTAGAGGAAAAGCAAATATTGACTGACCTGATGATGATTTAGTGCTGAGGAGAGCATCCAAGTTAACTAAGTTAGAATTGGGGCCCAAAAAGTTTTCTGGAGTTTTTCTTATTTCATTTATTGGCGATTCATTCCCAGGACTTAATGGTTTCGAATCATACACTAGAATATGAAATATAATTAAAGAAAAGAAAATTGAAAGAGTTGTTTAAAGAGATATGAAAGGGATTAATACCAGGACTCGCGAGGTTTGATTTGTTATCACAATTAGGAGAACTCCAAGGATCCATATTAGTTGGTGTAGTTGTAAGACTAGTATTCCAGGGATCGTTGGTCGCAGACATAGGCCTCGATTGTGTGAGTCCTGTAGCCCAGGGATCGCCTGCAGCTCTTGTCTCGACCAGAGGGGCACTTATGGATGGAGGCGGGGGAGAACTCCACGGGTCTTTCACTTTGTTTGTTTGTGGCGGAGAAGAAATAATTCCATTGCCTCCAAATAGTGGCGTCTGTTTAGTGTTATTAAGCGGAACACCCCAGGGGTCGGTTGGCATCGACGAAGCACTCGGTCCTACATTTATACTCAACAACTCGTCAACCGCTGACTTTTTCTCAGTTTCTTGTAATTTAAACAATTTATTTCTTTCACTTTCACTCAGAGCCAATTGTAGTCTCAAATCGTCGCCCTTTCGTAACCTCTCTTCTTGTTCAGCCTCTTCTTTACTCATTGCTAAAGCCAATTGAAGCTGAAGTTCTTCCTCTCCGAGTGTCTGCGGCCGAGCATTTTCCAGTTCCGAACCTGAAAGAGCTCTCGCAGTGGCGCCAATCGAGTTATGATCACCCGATGATGACAACGATTCGTGATAACTGGATGAGGATTTTGGAAGTATTTCTCCGATATTACCACTGCTTCCCATATAAGACATCGATTGAGCGAACCTTTCCTTAGCTTTTAGAGCTCTTGTTCTCTCATTCTTAAGCTTTTCTTCGTCTTTGAGAAGTGCGACCAATAGTTTTGATTTTTCTCTAACATTCATTCCTTGATCTTTATTTTCCTCAATATATTGAAAGTCTTTGAGTGTCTGAATGGCGAATATATTTTCTCTGCACTGTTGGGCCACTTTTTCACTTCCAGTCTTAATAAGATATTCAAGAAGAACAAGAGCTTTGTAGACATGCCTCCAATTCTTTCCATGATCATTGAGTCTCTTCCACACCATTTGCATTATCTCCGAAAAGGCCACCACATTATATGTTAAATCCGCGATTTCACTCATCAGAGTACTGGACGGACCCCACGGGTCGTTAGATGTGGCCTCACGTACCTTCACCTGTGCCTCGGAGTAGTTCTTCACCACATTCTTCATGTTTCGACGGATCCCCTGAACGTTAATCATTTCTTTTTTCATTAGATATCAGTTGTATTTTCACCGCTCTATTAAGTAATCAAAATATTTCATCAATTTATGGATCAATTCTTTCAATTTAAAGTTAAATAATTGAATGGATTGTGTTTTGACATTATTTAAAAACCAAATTTTTATCGAATAAATAGAAATCAAGTGATAATTGGTATTTATAAAGAGTTGACATCCTATACAATAAGCAAATGATTATGTATTGAATTATAGGTCAAACGCAACGTTTGAAACCTATCTATAAATTGTTGGAGTTTTGTGTCATTCATGAATAACTGTTATATAATATTAAATGCAATACAAGTATAGCGTAAGTTTGAGTCAAACAGACAATATAAGGTTCGGAAGTGTAGCTATGCTTACATTCAATTCATTTAGAGTTCAATTAGTTTCACACAATTATGTCAATCAAATACCTGTACTTAACATTATATTCAATCAAATAATCATTCATTAAAACATTTTTTAACTGTTTAACACATCAATATTTGAGTTCTTTCTGTCATTTCAAACATTTGTCTTTTATTTTTAAAGAAAAAAATGCTTAGTTTTAAATCAATTGAATATAAAGTGAAGGCTTTTTACATAATGTCTTAAGTAATTACATAACAAGTGCTGATTCACTCATAACACTATTAATGATTCATAACTTTTCGCAATAAGTCAAACAAATGTTGAGTTTAAAGCTATCCTTTAATTCAAAAGTAATTGATTTATATATTTTCATATTGACTAACATTTAAAACAAATTCAAAATTCAGATTATTAGTCAAACTCACGCTAAATTCAATGAGTAATTATTGTAAACAAATAGAAACTTGAATTCATTTTTTAAAGACTTAATGTTTTTAAACGTAAATAAGACTCACCTCAAGAAAAAATTATTTTCAAAATTAACACTAATTATACTTATAATAAGAAAAGTTAAAAATATTAATCTTTATAATAACACCAAATTTATTGCATGAGATATTAGTTGAGAAATTGTTGAAAATATTACGACAATAACCTCAACACTTGAATAAATGCATCAAAAAATAGTTAAAAAATAATGGATTCCTGTGTTTGCACTGCTTTTAGGGATCATTGCATTAAAAGTACTTATGATTACATTGAATGCATTACAGGTCTACGCATTTCTCTAAATATTTCTAATATTGTGTTTACTTTTGCATTACTTTTTTCTCAATAACTATTTCTAAAGAACACATTTGATTACGAACTGATCAATAATTTTTCACTTAAGCATAACATAAATATTTGATGACAAATAAACAGACAATCGGTTTATTATTTCTATGAATTAAACTTTTTTTACATTTGATAAAAATAGTTACAACTCTTTTGAACAGTTAATGCGATCAAAAGTTTGAAATTTTAAATTGAACTCAAGTTTTAGGTTATAATTAAATTGTGATCAATAGTTCGATGTCTTCGGAAACAATAGTTCCTGATGTGAAGCATATATTATTAGTACTTTCTGGTAAAGGAGGAGTCGGGAAGAGTACTGTCACCACTCAATTAGCTCTCGCTCTGAGAGCTCTCAATAAAAAGGTTTGAAAACTATTGACTTTATTTAAGAATGTAATGAAAGACTGATTGTTTAGGTGGGAATATTGGACATAGACTTATGCGGGCCCAGTATTCCTCATATGCTTGGATTACAAGAATGTGATGTTCAACAAAATAGTGACGGGTTTGTTATCAATCAAATTGATTATCATTTATAACTTGACTTAATAAGGGTTTGTTTAGTTGGCTTCCCGTCAAACTCGATGGAGAACCAGAACTCAGTGTAATGTCAATCGGGTTCCTATTGAAAGGTAGAGACAGTGCAGTCATATGGAGGGGTCCGAAGAAGAACGCTATGATTAAACAATTTTTGACTGATGTCTATTGGGGTCAATTGGATTACCTCATAGTAGACACACCTCCGGGAACTTCTGATGAACACATAAGTGTTGTCGAATGTCTCAAACAATATCGTAATCCTGATGGAGCCATTTTGGTCACCACTCCTCAGGTCTGATAACAACCAGTTTAATGACTCATTTATTCCTTGATAGTTACCAAAACATTTTCATTCTCAGGCCCTCTCTGTAGGCGACGTTCGGCGAGAGATAACATTTTGTAGGAAAGGAAATATTCCTATTTTAGGAATCATCGAAAACATGAGTGGATATGTTTGTCCTCATTGTTCAGTGAGTTATTTCTTAAATTGAGATTTCAAAACATTTAATTTTAATTTTTATATGTGTCAACACAAAAGGAGTGCACAAACATATTCTCGAGCGGTGGCGGCGAAGCACTCGCCAAATATGCAGATATAAAGCTATTGACTAGTATTCCAATTGATCCAAAGTTAGGCGAATGCACTGATGATGGCATTGATTATATTCAAAATTTTAGAACTTCAGAAGCAGCCCAAAGGTTCGAAAGCGTAGCGAAAAATATTATAAGTGATTTCGAATAATTGTTTTATTTTTATAAATTGTAAGTTTATCTATTCATAAATTTTACATTAAGACTAAAATTTTCATCGAATTAAATAATATGCCAGAATGTCATTGATATAACACAGCTTTTCAATTAATGATTTGTCATACGTTTAGAATAAATAAAATTAATGATTTTGAGGCACAATTTAAAACTATATCAATATATGTTCGATCACTGAATAAATGCATTTTTGACACTGGAATACTTAATGCCCAAAATTATGAATTAAAACATGCTTTTTATTGGTCTCTAAAAAATGAGTTATCTTGTACTAGAAGAAGTGGTCGCTTTCATTAACCTAATGATAAATAGTCCTACGATAGCGAGTGTTGCGAACCCAACGCCAGCTCTAACCCAAGTGACTGAGTCGTGAGGAAGACAGCTATGAAGTGCGCTTTAATTATAAGAACAATCAGTAAACAAACAATTGAATGATTATAATTAAAATGATTGTAATTACTTGAAGTGTTGAGAGACCCACGAAGGTGTGGGACGCATGAGCAACACGTGGACAAGTCTTCTCAAATTAGGATAGGCTGCCATTGTTCCCAATTTGACATAAACCTCTTTTAAGACTTCTTCTTTATTGACACTGAAATAATGAGGTGGCGGTAACTTGTATTTCGCACAGAATTCGTCGGGTTGTAGTGTATAGTGTTGTAGGATTGGCGGCTCATCACTCTTTGCCGCCACCACTAGTATCGGTAATTTAGTATCGATGAAGTTTTTCTGTTAAATACAAATTAATCTTTAAGATACGCCTTTAAACAAGTCAAAGCTTACAACTAATTCATTTCAATTACCAGAAAATTACGGGCAATGTATTCGAAAGATTTTTGATCAGTTGAGTCATACATTAAACACGAGACGTCACACATCAATTCGGGTTCAGTTAATTTGTCGTTTAAGCTCAATATATCTATTTCTCGAATCTTTAATGAAAAATATGTTTTTGAGAATCAATTCTGAATTATATGTATTATTAAAATGAAAGCAAACAATACTCAACTATTAAATATTTTTCCTGACCATATATTTGAATAGTATTGACGACATAATTAGAAAAAGGACTAATTTTGCTTTTTTGACTTGATTTTGGTTTGCTTTGTTGAAGAGATTTCCCTAAAAATCCTTTCATGAAAGATGTTTTACCCGCTCCTTGAGGTCCAACCAAATGACATAAAAATACATTACGGCTCGTTTGCCGTTTTTGCAAATCAATGCGTTTGTCTCTTGTGACTGGAATAATGTTTTGTAATATAATTGAATTATTGTTAATGTTATTACTATAATATAATTACCAAAAACAGATGTCAATTGATTCTCCTCAGGCGGTGATATGTAACCTAAATATGCAAAATATTCAAACGTTTCTTCTACATCCAGAGCAGTGATAAGTCTGCAAATAATTCAAATGTAATTTAATTGATTGAAGAGAATCTAATTTCTAAGGAAAAAAGGTCTGAATATTGAAAATCATATTCAAAGAGTTTGAATTTATGTTATTTTAATAAAGTGGTTGAATATAAAAGATGTAAATATAATGATTTGATACTAACGTCCAAATGGCGAGAAAGCCCTGCAAAGTGATCCATCCCTTATCATTGACACGAACAATGCCTGAGATATCTTCATTAATCCATAACGGAATTCTATCACAAACACTGAAAAGGTTTTGTAGCTCTGATGGAGATAGAGCTCCGTCATTGTCTTTATCATATTTGAGAAATAGTTGTTTCAGGAAATCATAGCCTTGTGGTGTCAATTCTGTGCTACAACCGAAAGGAATTTCCAATTTAGGCCTTAAATATTGAGTGTCTAAACAAACAGAATCATTGTATCCATATTTGCGAAGTACAGTCCACGTCGTTTCATGTCTTCCTCTTTGAATGAACAAAGTATGAAGAAATAAAAAACCGGATAACGTGAGTCCATCATCGAAGACTCCGTCAGGAATGCTTCGCTTCACTATATTTTTAACATCTTCTAAAGCTTGTGGCTGTAATGGAGTATCGAAACAACGCCTTTGAAACCTATTCAATTCGTGGTCCTTTAAAATTCCATCGTTGTCTAAATCGCATAATTTGAAAATTCGATTCAAAGCTTTTTTGCAATTGTCGCTCAACTGTAAAAAAATTAAATGAGAAATGAAACAAAATCTTCAAATTGAAAAAGTTTTTAAACGAACGTCTCTTTCTTCAGGCGAATAAAGTGGAGCAGTCGGGTGAAGGACAGCCTTCTGAGCGTAATAAAACAGTTCGGATATATTTTTCAATGTTTTGGCGGAACACTTAAATTAAAGATGAAAATAATCAATTATTAAATGCTAAGCTTAACACCTAAAATATTCGTGAAAGTTATAATAACAACTCAGGTTAAAACTCTTTAAACATGTAATTATTGTGAAAAATAATACCTCAACACAAGTTTCAACTTCGCAATACTGGTTCATGATTGGAAGGACAACTTCTAAGGAACTGTACTCAACTAAATCAGCTTTATTTCCGACTGAATAATGGAAAGTCAGATAATTATTATGTAATAAAGATTAATATGAATAATGGTTGTAACGAACCTAAAACAATAGGTGTGTTATGCTCTTCCCCCAAATGGTCCCGAATGAAAGGCAGCCAAAAAGTAGTTATCTGTGTATTTATTAATTTTAATCATCAAATACTTCAACATTAAAGATATTTAGATATAATTACTTTATCAATAGTGTCGTCGTCATCGACTGCATATACCACACAAATGACATTCGCTTTATTTATTTCTTGGATAAGTACGTCTTGAGATTGTTCTTGAGCTAAAAAGATTCAATATTTAAGATCATGTAAAACTGCTGAAGATAACAATTACTTGATTTTAAGAAAAAGATAAGTAAATATTAAGGGATAGAACTGGAGAAAAGTACTCAACAACAAAAAATTATAATAAATTAATGTTTGCTTGAAGTTTGTGTTTATTGTCTTGAGAAAATTCGAAAAAGCGTTTGTTTTAAAATGAGAAATAAATTGAAACTCAAAAAGCATAAAATCGACTGAACAATGAAAATGACAGTTTAAATATATGATTGAGATCTCAAGACAGACTCAGTATTATAACTAGTGATAGAATATCTGATGAGTTCTGGATTGAATTTAGATCTGCTAATTATGCTGTTTGTCATTTTTCAATAATTTAACACTTTAATAATATCAATATTGGAAAATTTCATAATTTATAAGTATCAGTGTATTTGAATGAATCGTTTAATTTTAACTCTTTTTCTTAGTGAAAAATTATTTTTATTTAGAAATTAGGCATCAATTCCTTATAATTATACTGTATATCCTTACCTTGTGTTTATTAAGTATCTCTCAATTTTAATATTAAGAGATTATAAAAAGGTTGATCTTCAGTAAAAATGACTGTAAATACTGAAATAATATTGATTTAGAAATTTAGAATATTCTGGCAACAACATTGTCCTTATTGTTCTTATCTTATTGTTGGCTACAGACAGAAAATGCGATTCTATTTCTGTTTAACCATGAGTTGAGAAAATTGAACAATTCATGAACAATACCACATGTTTCAGATTGAATTCCAAAAGATTATTGAAAAATGATTTTCAGGATTGACGTAAGAATACTATTTTGAATTATTGCATAAATAATAAAGCGCTACACTCATACCCTATTTTGACGGCTATAACCCGCACCCCTCGTATAACCCGCACCTCTTTGTATCTATTTTTCCAAAAGTAACTCATTTGGAGTTAGTATTCTGAGAAATAACTTATTTACTGGTTTGCAGAAGAGCTTCAAAGTTGCCTCAACAGTATCATGACTTATTACAATTATTTAATACAGACACTGGGGATCACTTTAATGGCATTGAATAGATTAAATATTGTATTTACTTATCATACTTTAAGTCAAATTTAAAAAAGTTTTCAAATTAAAACCTACATAACCCGCACCCTTATATTTTGCACTTTTTCATCTTTTTTTTACACATAACCC
>JAQFZT010000389.1:0-26752 GCA_034696325.1 Camisiidae sp. | reverse complement strand
TTCTTAAAGCGAAAGCCGACAGTACAGTATCCTGAAAAAAGGCTTCTGAAATTCGGGTTGAAAACAAAAGGCATGTCTGAATATAGTTAAGGTATAAAGTTATGCCTTTTTTAAATGGCTTTAAAGAAAACAGGAACGTAAACCTGAAACCCATATTTCATGATACTGTACATCGTCCTAACTTTTATAAATCAACATTCAATGACTTAAATTTGATTAAATAGTAAAAAGGAGGAGAAATAAATAATCACTAAAGTTTTCAACGAATTCACTTATTGATAATTATTCTCATGAAAGTTTGTTATATAAATCATACGATCAATAGTCAAAAGAATCCTAAGAAGCACTTCAACTCTGAAGTATATGATAAATAAAATTTACTTCTATACTATATTAGCATAAACTTATCATTAGTCTCATTGGACTTGAACTGAACATTTCATGTTGAGTTTTATCGTTTAAATATTGGAAAGTATGCAAATTTCTTACCGCTTAATCATTAAGAGAACTAGAATTTTGGTGAAATGCTATATTATTTTCTTTGATACTTCCGAAATACCATTATATAACACATTCAGACAGCTATTACTTCATTTATTCTTTCGTTCATATAATGAAAAATTCTATAGTCATACACATTATTCTATATTTAACAATTACTTTAGTGGTCTCTCAATTAAGTATAACCAAAAATGATACCAATACTCTTTAGTAATGCTCTGGTAATACTTAGTTTAAAGGCGTAGTTCAATCATTCTGACATAGCTATTAGTATTAGTAAATAGAAAGATGTAATGCTGACATCGGTATATTAGAAAGAATACATGATTCACTTACATTAGTTCATGTAGTGAATAGATATATTTTGCAACAATTTTCCAGCAAAAATATTTATCTAATATCCAAGCATTTTCTAGAGAGTGCCTTTACTATAATAAGTGTCTCGAGTATTTGAAATATTGCGAAAACTCAATATAACAATCAATTAGGAAACAATTTGAATAATAACTCATTGAATTGAATTGAATTGTATTTTAATTGAATAATAGTTCCACCGAAAAGTTTAACAATCAATGGTTCGAAATCCATTGAGGGCCAGAATCCATCTCTATCTTCTGGCTCACATTCATCTAATCTTTTCATAGTAGAAGCTAAAGAAGGAGAAAAAATAGTATTGATTTGTTTAGCATCACAATCAAAACCTCCGCCAAAATTGAAATGGTTTCGAAAAAACACTGAATTACTATCTGGTAAAGAGAAACCTAAACTTACGTATAGTATCCGGGAATAAAAGATGACTTGTTCTGCTTTCGTTTCAGAAGCTGCTAAAACTTCTGTTAACAAATCACTTGTGAATAATCGGCACATTCTTTATGCGATGGAAAGTTTTCTGACTCTCTATCCAAAAGCCGAAGAGGAATATAGATGTGTAGCAGAACATCCTGGACTGTCAAAGCCATTGAAAGCTACAGTTCTAATAAATATATTTAAGGCTCCGAATGCTCCTGTCATTGATGGATATAAAAATGGTGATATTGTTAATTTTCAAGAAAAATTGACATTAAAGTGTGTCTCTTCGAATGGTTACCCGCCTCCAAATCTTATTTGGTTAAGAAATGGTATTGAAATAGACCGCAGTTTTATTGTGACCACAAGAAACGAAGTTATAAATACATTAACATTCGTTGTGACTGCAGCCGAAAACTTAGCTCAATATACATGCCAAGCATCAAATCCATTGACTCCCATTCCATTAAAAGAAACCGTAACGCTCAGTGTCTTATGTGAGTTGTCATTGATATAGAGATATAATCAATGAACTCAATTATATTAATATCTTGTCTGATGGTGTTCTAGTTCTTCCGGCAAAGATTTCTATTACTGGTCCAAACGAAGTGCGATTACTTGAATCACGAGGTATTTACTCAAGTAAACAAACAATTAAATTCAATATTAATTTGAAATGTTGCGCAACTCTAAAGGCTTTATTGGCTACACATCGTTTTGTCTGAATTCAAAATGTACAAAACCTGTTTAACTACCCCATCAAAGTCTGTATGGCTTGAGCTTAGTATGAAATATTGAATAACTGTGAAGTACTGAAATGTCCTAAAATGGATGTTAAAATACATTACAAGTTTACTATAAAATTTTAATTGAATGAAAAATGAGTTAAACTCAGTTTAACATGAATAAAAAAGGCTGATTCAAAGATATGACAATGTGTCTAATCATAATGCGACTTATCTTTCGCCACCTTAACCTATCTATGTCTCAACCATTACCTAACCTAACCTAATCTAATCTAACATCACTCAACTTAATTTCATATGAATTTATTCACATTAAAATTGGATTCAATTTCTTTTGGTTTTAGTTGATTTCAAGTTTGAAAATGAGATAATATTTTTGGAAATTAGTTATTTAGGAGGTATTCAAAAAGGCTTTGGGCATTTTAAATTCAGACAAAATGAAGTGCTCCCGTTTTATGACTTGAAATAAATGTAATGTTATTTTTGCTACTTTTAAAGCATTTAATTATTCAAACTTTTTGCCTAAACAAGTTAATTGAGAACTATTATGTCAAACCCTCAGATTTTAATGACTGCAACATAAATTAAAGATAATCCTCATTCAGTAAATGCATAATAATTTGGAAGGTTCACAAGATATAAATCTAACTTATTAGTGTATTTAATGTTAGGCACAACAATCATTCTGAAATGTAGTGCACATCCTGCCTCTCCTCCACCGTTTGATACAAAACTGAAATGGTTTGTTGATGGAAATGAAGTCTCATCAGGTGATGAACATGTGGAAGTGATAAAGCGTGATAGGAGTAGTTGGATTGTTAGCTCTAATTTGACATTCACCATCACACGCAGAGATCCTAATATGAAAACATTTATGTGCACAGGTATTATATCGTTTGACCGAAACTCGTTTGCCTCAAATTCATTATTAATTCTCGTTTTCACATCTTATAAAAGATACATAAAAGTAATTGTTATATTCATAATCATCTGAGTACACTAATCCTCTCAGACAATTTAAACTTAAATTGGATAATCCTTGAATTTTTTTCTAATGATGAGGATTATGAAAATTAACTTTTGCCTCAGTTAACTCAATTTTTTAACAATTATGCAATTAACTTATTTACGATGATTCTTAACCATATCAATCACCTCATATCGATATTTTTTTTATAGTAAAAAATCTAATTTATATTTCAAATGAATAGTTTTATCCATCTATCGAAATTCACCCATTATTGCATTCGAGATTGTATTTTAGAGAAATCACATTAAGTTTGACTGATCTATCCTTTAATTGATAAATATATTTGCGAGATATTACATGTTGTTTGACTTTAATTTTATATTTATAATTAAAATATAATTAAATTAATAATCGAAATTCGGCCAAACGAAAGATGATTAAATGTTATTCGATAAACGAATTTCGATCAAACGTCTTATAATTCACAGGCTATACTTCGGCACTGAAAGAAGAGAGCGTGTCAGCCATTCATAAAGTAAATGTTATATGTAAGTAAGTTATATATATATTTGAGTTTGTGGTATATATATATATATACCATATATATATATATCATATTGTAGTGTACGCTTTATATTGTATAAGTAATGTGATAAGTTTCCCGTTCTTTACATGGATATTTCAGATATGATTTATGCTTGACTTTAATACAAACATTGCTTTAGACGCACCGGATTTTCCAACTCTTCTGGGAATAAAAGAAGGTTCAGCATCAGTACTCTCTGGCACAATACTCAAATGCAAATGTGTCTGTTACTCTGGAAATCCAAGAGCTAGTTTGGTTTGGATGAATCAAGAAAATCGTGAAGTAAGACTAAATCCTAACCATCCCTTCACCAAATATATGAGTTTATTGTCTATTGTGATTAATTGCCTTCATTTAACATCAGATCAGCGCAATCTCTTCTATAACAGGAAGTGGTGTATCGAGTGAATTAGTGATTAGACCGGAACCCAAAGATAATGGCGACACTTTTAAATGCCAAGTTTTGCATCCAGCGCTGGATGTGCCCTATGAAGTCTCTTTCAAACTAACTGTCTATTGTAAGTGAAACATTTTCCATTCAAATTGATTGCATGCTAATAATTAAAGTTCTCAGTTAACACCCTTTGAGCACAGGAGCAATTAATCATCACAAAAGTAAAGAATCTGCACATTAACAGTCTTGTCTTTGAGTACAGTTCATATCTTTCTCTATTACATAACTTAAATAAGTTGTATAAGACAGTAGTGAAGAGATATGTATGCATAGTAATGATGCCCCACTAGTGAAGACATCGATTTGTTTATCTACTCGTTAAGATGACTTTTAGTATGATCAGTGACTTGAAAGAGCATTAAATAAACACAATAAAACTTTGCTTCTCATTGATTACCTTAAACTCAAAGATGTAATGATTGACGAACAGGCAGTACAATGAAGTAACGGTTGATTTGAGATGATAAAAAATCAGTGAATTTGATCCTGTCAAGTAAATGAACACAGGACCCACTCTTGTCTACCTGCTGTTCTAGTGAGGGGTATAATATGTCAAAATAAGTTATTATATATTGAGTATATTGGGTGAAGTGTTCTCATCTTCTTTTATAACATCGCACTATATATGGCAGTGCGGCTGATATAAAAACCTTATCGACTTTAATGATTAATGGCATTTCGGGGCTGACATTCGGAAGCAGTTATGATAAAAGAGAGAGAGTGAGTGGGGATGCAGAGAGACATAACACTCGGTTGCTTGAATTTTTATGCATGACGTTTACCGATATAACGCTTCCCATTATGATTATCATCTAAAGCAGGCAATAGTTTCTGTTGAATAAATTGTAATTTCACATATTTTTATTGCCATTAGACCCACCGGAACATGTCTCCATCATGTTTCCTTCTTTTATTAAGGAAAATGATACCGTAAGTATTTAGCTCTTCAGTAGCTTTTCATTTGCATTCTTTATCACTTTGTTTTCATTGCTTTTGTGCTAATGAGCCAAAGATCATAACATCACTTTACACAAAAGCCATACCAGTATAAAGCACGTGGAAGAGACACTTTACAAGTCATCTCTTATTTTATATGATTTCTGAATCAACTGTTAATTTGAGCTCAATATTAAACTCATAATATGCTTGCGATCAATAGTTTTGGCTCATATTGTAGTATATCTTGATGTTGGGTTTGATATCTAATCAGAAATGCTAGGATTGTGTGAGCTCTAATGATGGTCTAATCAGACCATTATAATTGACTATTATAATGATGTGAAAGGGAATGCTTTGTGATGTGTAGTCCTTAAAACCTTCTTCTATTTGAATGTTTTTTCGGTGTTTCTATGCTTTTTATCTTAATCACCAAATAAACCGATCCTCGTTTGTAACTCACAGACATAAATAGGACAAGTTAGTTAAGTTGTTGTGGCCAATGCATGACATAGGCTCAATTTTGTTTGTATGGCATGAGACAGACATTCCTTGATGATGTCTTAATGATTGCATGCGCATAAGTTAACTCAATGTTCTTGTTTGGAATAACTTACTCTCAGATCTTTTATAATGAAGAAAACACACTGTTTTGACACAATGACTAAAATTGTATTGTTTTAGATCAAAATTGAATGCATCACAAGTGCTAGTAATCCGGCCTCAGTGATTACACTTCTAAAAAATGGAAAGAATATGATCGATCAATCAGAGGAATTACAGTATAATAACAGCAGTGATGCAGAAAATCACCAAAACAACAATGATGCCAAATGGGGCAAAATTACTAAAAGCTTTTCCACAATTGTGGCTTCAATGGAAGATAATGAAAGCGTGATTACATGTTTAGCAACCAATCCACTCGTATCACAAGGTAAGATCATCTCTTAGTTCTTCTTTACGTCGTATTGGTTTTTATCTAAATGCTTACAAAGCCGATAAAAGTAGTCTACATTTGATATACGGTATATTGAATGATATTTTTACTCATTTCTATCTGTTTGGTGTAATGATATAGGAGTTGCGCGAGCGGATGAGGTGCTTTCAGTCTATTGTAAGTCATACTCTTATGCTTAAGTTGCTTTGTTGCTGAATTTGCTCCTTTTTATCTTTTCGATATTAAGTTAAGCCACAATTTGAGAGTTGGCACTCGCACCTGGAGCTCAATGAATTTGAAAATAAAGTGGTAAATCTTTCCGCAATAGCAAATCCTCAAGTCGAGAAATATCATTGGAAGCGTGTTAAGAAGTCTCCATCTAATAGCGGCCACATTGTGCGCAATGATCTCATGTCTTTATCGTTGGATAAATTTGAAGAATTTGAAGCGCTAACAAAAAGTTCGATTCAAGCTCACGGATCTGTTCTTTATATATCTAATATATCTCGGTCTGACTCGGGATTATATATTTGCAGCGCAAGTAACAAAATAGGAGAATCTCGAGCTTTCCTGGAAATAAACGTATTCTGTAAGTGGAGAAATAAATGACTTTTTTGCTTAAGTTTGACAAAAAGATTTTTTACTCATATGCAGATTCCGCCTCTATTGTCAATCTTAAAGTCGTAACACAACATGATAGGCCTCTACCTCATGAAGGGGACTCTTATTTTCAATTACATTGCAAAGTGGACTCCAATCCTCCGTCAAAAGTTAAATGGAGAAAAGAAGATAGTGAAAGAAAAGAGAATATCGATTGGTTTCGCGCTAAGCTTAGAGAAGAAGAGCAAAAGTTTCTGCGCCATCAACTTTCAATTTTGACAATTTTCAATATTTCCAGATTAGACGCCGGAATTTACACTTGTTATACATCGAGTGATGTAAAGCAAACTCTCGTTAATGTTAAATTCAAGCCTAGAATTATTACAAATCAGCTCAAAATTGCTGCAGATATTGGAGAAACATTAAGCGTTAAATTTATTTGCTTAGCAAATGCTTACCCTTATGTGCACTTCAATTGGAGTATTGCTCAAGATATTGGCTCCAGAAATAAGTATGAAATTATAAGAGCAAATGTTGAAGAAAATTCATACACTTTTAAGAGCGAATTAATAATTAATGACATAAATGAAGTGGATTTCAAACCCTATAAGTGTTTGGCATACAATGAGTTAGGCAGCGATCAAATTATTTTCGAACTCATCAAGAAAAGTAAGAAAAGTTTATTTTTAATTCAAACTCTTTCAAAAGACTCTTTCAATGCTTTTCTGATCATATCTACTTCTTTTAAGCTCTCTTTCAAAGAGCTATATTTTCTCTGTATTATTGTATCTTTTATTACATCATAGATTTTCCAGAATCGCCAACAAATTTACGAACAATAAATGTCAGTCGAAATTCAGTTTTGATTGCATGGGATCCAGGATTTGATTCAGGTTATGAACAAAGTTTTCGTATCAGATATTGGAGAGTGATTTCGAAACAAATAAATGTTCAGCCGTCTCAATACAAATATGCGATTGTGAACAACAGTTTAAATAGGGTTTTGATTACAAATTTAGAGCCCGAAAGTGAATATCAATTTAGTATATCGTCGCGAAACAAACTCGGAGAAAGTTTGATGAGTAGAGAATTTCTAACTGTCAAGACTCTGCCCAATGTCTACAAAAGAAAATTAGAGACAGTTCTGGCTTCGGCTGATGAACAAAAACTTGGATATAATAATAAACTGATCAGTGATGAAATTATTGAACTTTCTGTGATTATTTCACTTTTAGTGCTTGTGTTGTTCAGCATATCTTCAATAGTGATCTATTGTTATAAAAAACGCAGAGCAAAAGTGGCTGAAAGAAATATAAAAAGAGAAAATTGTAAAGATATTTCTACTTCTAATAGTGCAGAAGAGCGTCCCTTTTTGATATCTCCAATATCTGCGAGCACAACACTGGAGAGCAGCTGCAATTTCGAAACATCTCTCTTACAAGAGCATCAACAGCACACTGATAAGTGCCTTTATGTTGAAAAAGGTAATTTATTGTTTTATTTTGTCTTATATTGATTCAAAAGTGAAAACACTCATAGTTTGTAAGAACATTCTTCTACTCTCTTTCAGAGTGTAATGATTTTGGTAGTAATAAACTAACACCAAATTTTCTATATAAGACACAACCAGACATATTAATCATAAACCAGGTATGAAATAAATACTTTAATTACTTTTTAAAAATTTATTTTTCTATTATTAAGAAGACTAAATACTAAATACAAAATCAAACTCTGCTTAATATCAACACAATCTTAAGCTTTTAAATTAATTTATTTCATAGATTTGTCATTTCTGCTTGTCTTAAAAAGTTTCATAGTTTTCAAATTTCAATGTTATGAAAGTGTTTTCAAGTACAAAATTTTCAGTTATTATTCCCACCACAAGATTTAATACTAAGTCAATCGTGTTTAAATCATTTTAACGCCAGCTTTAGTAGCATTTACTTTTGAAAATCACGAAACTTTTCAAATCGCTGAGCTTTGATGTAAAAATTTGATTATTTGTTTGGTTTCTCTGAGTTGAAAAATGTTTAATGATCGAGATTGAAGAGCATTAAGTGATTAGACCATTTGATTAGATTATCACACCATTTGATGAATAATCTGCTTTTCAAAACTTTAAATTATTTTATGCGTATCCGAAAGAAAAGTTCATTATTATTATAACTTAATTACTCGATGAATCTTAATTAAACTTTTTTAGCCTCGATACCAACTGAACTTTGATTTTTAATGAAGTATATATTTTTAACTCTTCCCCTATTATTCCTTTATTATGAATATTATTTTTGTCACTAAAGTGAACAAACTCCTGATTATTCGGAAGTAGCAATCAATCCAATTTTGGTTTTACAGTATGATAGGAGGATCCAAATTCAAGAATAAGATAGAGTAAGCATAACTTAAAACCACCGGGAATGTGTTTTCACTTTCAACTAGAAAAACTTATTGAATTTGAAATTATGTTTAGAATTTCTATAAAAATCGTTAAAAAGTTTGATCTAAATAGTTATGAAATTATATGAGTGTATGAAATGTTATAAAGTACAAATCACGTTTCGTAATATTATGAGCTCTTCTCTACTGTACAGTTTGTGTAATAACCATTTCAAATAATACAATAGTTCTAGTGTATTGAGTACTCGACTGTCAAATAAGTAAAGACTGAAGCAGTAAATCGAAGATATAATCTCAACTCTGAAATTTTTTTACTCAACTTAAAAGTTTTAGGGTATGTTCAATAAACGTACAGACACTTTAAGTTAACAAAAAGAAAAGAATTAGCAAAGGATAAATGGACAACATTTACGACTAGCGATCATTGTTTAAAAGACTGCCATCAAATTGATTGGACTTCAAAAAATGAGTTTATAAAATGAAAGAATCTCTAGAAATTCAAGTTTGTCTAAACTCAATAGATATTCAGAACAATTTAAGACATCTTTTAGTTGAATCAAATTATCTTAAAAGATCTTCATTAGAACAAAATCGCATTTCTTAGAATTAATTAATATAGAGATAATTTAGAATATCTCTAACCCTTATTGTTAATTATAATTTATTAATGCAAAAAAGGATTTGCCTAAAATTCCTCATTCATTTAGCCCATGGGCGTCACTAATTTCTATGTAATTAATCATTTTTTCAATTCATTTCCGGAAATTTAGTTTAATCATAAAATTTAAATTTCAATAATCGATATTTTACTCTCAATTTAAGACTTGCAATAAATTGTTGAAAATCTGTCTCATATTATTCCGTGACATGATATTCCAATTCTCATTAAATTATACATATTAGAGGTTTATGATTGAGTGGATTGAAAGCTTCTGAAACACTGTACGTATAGCATTGAAATCTAAAGTTGATGGCTTCAAATATTTATGTATTATTTATTTTATTTTTCAACTGCTATTTTATCCTTTTTACTGACATAAATTTTAATACGGCTCTGTGAAGGAGTGTTCACTAATGATATTTTGAAAAATAAATCCTATGAATAAACGAAACAAACATTTGTTTGAAAAAGTTCAGCCCATTCAAAAGATTCAAAACTTTACACCCGTCTGGCATTTTAGGCCAACCGTATTATAGTAGTAATGAATTCATCTTCTTTTGGCACTTTTCATTCTTGTCTGTATGTCTGATGTCTGTATATTTGAATATTTTTCTCAAACGCCAAAGGTTTCAAAATTTTTGAATCGGAACTAATGGCTCGAATGAATCAATTTCAGCTTCAATTCAATTCAATTACACTCACTCACAAAAATGAATTTTCATAAAATCACTTTTATTCTAAGCCGTAAAGTTAAATTCATATAATTTTTTGAAAATATTATAAGGAAGTGTTTTTAAGGAGCAAAAGTGGCCTTTGATTTGAAAGTTTTTGAATATATTTGAATATTTGGGAAGAGGAACACAATATAAAAAATTCAATAAACATTATGCATCTAATTATTCAGATTATTGAAGTGGTTTAGGAATCGAGATTTGGAGGCAGTTTTAGTTATTTTATTAGAAAAAGAGAAGATTTTGCAGAATAGGCTGCAAAAGTTAATGCTTAATTGATAGCAGAGACGTACAGTACAGTTAGTTACTCAAAGACGGCAATTCATCATTTTGGATATGATGGGCATTCATAAGGGGTTGACAACTCATGACCACTACTCAATACTAATACTAATAACCAGAATTGCTAATCTCATTACTAATCAAATCTCTCTTGGAACTTCAGTAAGAATGTTTTGGTTTGATTGGCTAAACAAAAAGCTTTGAATTTATTGATAGCCTCTAGATATATCTATTAAAACATTAACTATCAGTATTTAAGCCAAATTTATATCATTTTCAATGGACAAAATTGTTTGTAATGCTTTTTATTGTAAACTTTGATTGAATTTTGTTTGTTTATTGTTACGAATTAAAGTTTTAAATAACTTATAAAAACTATTTCTCTCAAAATATCTTAATCTCTAGTCTTTTTCTATAAAATTACTCATTTACGTATTTTACATGTTTCTCTCGTGTTTATCTGTATTTCTCACTGGGTTTTGCGAAATCAAAGAATGTCTTAAGTAACTAATTGTACAAGAAGACAGTGACGTCCTTTACTATGAAATTAACGGATGGCATATAATGGTCATCTAAACCAAACCAAACTTACCAAACCAATACTCAAATGGTTAAAAAAAATAAGAATAAACATGTAAACTCTTTCAGGTTTTTGAATCATTAATGCAATTCAAGCTTATTAATCATTAACGAGTTAGTGATACTGTATTTCACAATGTGTTAGATAAACATAAGTTCAACATTAAGGCTGCGAATATTTTCATTCGATTGCACACCAATTATGCAAACCTCAACTGTTGAAACTTATTTGAAAATGAATTATTTCTTAAAATTAAAAAATAGTGATAATCTTCAAGTTGATTTTGTTTTATAAATTAAACTTTTTAAAAATATTTCTAAGAAGGTTTATCATATGAAAAATCATTCCTTATATCTTATTTCCCTAAACAGTGATATTGATATTACAAGATCCCATAGGATTTATGCATCATTTTTATACTAATCTTATTTTTCTATGGATGATATTGTTGTTATTCTCTTTCCTTTGTTGAGCTAGACTTGGAATCGTAAATCATAGCAACGTTAAACTTTTGATTGAGATCATTATATTATATGTAACAAATTTATTTGTATACTTACTTAATAGCTATTTCCTCAGGTGGACGATCACTGCTTTGTGGGTCATCAGAGCTTTTGCGACAACGAAATCAATTTGAATGATCTGAAAATGGAGCCAAACATTGAATGCGATGACTGCAGTCTACAAACTCAGCAAAAAATGAAAAGAGTTAACATTATAAAGCCAGTGTTGAGCGCTTATTCACTCAGCACTTTGAACGAAGAGGAAGAAATTTTATGATTAACTTTTGGTTTGTTTGAATATTGTGTGCTATAGAATATTGGACTTGACTTTAGCTCAACTGCTCCTATATTGAGGATGAGGACAAAGCCTTCTTATAAGTTCATTATTATGTTGGACTGTACAATGTAATTGTACAAACAATTAAGTTATTTGTAGAAAACTAATTATTTGTATAAAAAATCTAATGCAAACTTTTCTACATTAATGTAAAGTAAATTATATCATATTTATTATTAAGTCTGGTTTTTATCTATGCTTTCATTTGTTATTCATGAATAAAAAAGAAATGATTAATTTTTTTGCATATATGATATTTATGTTCCATAAATTTAATTATACTTCTCCAATATTATACAAGTCAAGATATGTTGCAATTTCTCATTGATAAATAGGAATTCATGTCTTTCCTTTCATACTGTGTGTATTTCATTGAATCAAATTAGAATTAATGTAAACGTCACATAACTATAAAGAATTGGTTGGACCCCAAGTGTCACATTTTTCAAGAGTTAGATCTGTCTATGAAATACTGGCTTAATATCAAAAACATATCTTTTCATTTATGGCAACTCAGTTATCATTACACGAATCTAAAAAGAGTTTCAGTTCATAAACGAAACAACTTCATCGTGACATCAATTAAGATGATAATAATTATGTTGAAATATAGCTCAGAATAATTAAACTTCTTTTCATAACCAAAGCTGAGACTTAATTTTTCCTCCCAATTAAGCAGTTTTTGAATTTAAGCTTTCATGCATTCTTATTTTAGTTGGAATAACATAAGAATCTTGTTTTTAATAACGTATAACTCAGCGAAAAGTGCATAAAAATCAATTAAATTTGAATAATATGCAATCTTTTCCTTATTTAGTTTATCGAAAATACATCAGTGAACTTTTGCTTAACTAACAGTAATAACAATTATTGGAAAGAAAACGACATGAAAAATCAATTCTTACTCATTTCGTCCTAAAACATAAGCATAACTCTCATAGCTCATTAAAAAAACTCTTCGCCTTAGACATTAGGGTACAGCTACTCCAGGAAAGTTATGTACCAATCACTCAGGAAGTCATGAGGATTCATAAGGGTTTGACAACTCATAACCACTACTAAATGCTATTCATTATTACTATTCAATGCTATTACTCATTAACAATTCAATTTCTATGTTTCTCTTATATTTGATCTGAGTTTTATCACTTGATCTGAAGGGGTCTCTGCATAACTTTCCTGGAGTAGCTGTACCTCTTATTTTAAGTCTTATTATTTCTTGTAATATTTGCAGTAATAGTAATTTGGTAAGTAATTATATATCTTGGATTTTGTGCACTTTTTGATATTCTTCCAGATTTAGTGTCGATTTATGAGTTATATTGTTCCTAAACTCCATCACTCTTACATTCAGGTTTAGTTGAGGTTGGATAATGTTCACAGATCTATAGCTCGCGTTTACCTAACCTAACAAAGTATTTATATAATATGAAAGTGTGAAGGGCAGTAAAAGCGCACATTCACACTAGCAATTCGTTTCTCTCATACAAATGTTTTGAAAGCTTTCCTTAGAGTTTGGGGTGCAAAACATCTGATATATAAACAGTTTTAGGTTGTTGTCAAATGTTTGAAATATATCTGATTATAGTTCTGATTGTAAAGTTGAGAACATTTGTCGTAAATAAATAAACCAAGTATTTGGAGACACTCTTTTCAATAAAAAACAAACAGAAATTGGATTGATTTTTCCGAAAATATGCCTTTAACTTAATGGAAGTTTCGACACTTTGTCTGTTGTACTCTCATCTATGAAAAGTAGCGCGTCATTAGCCATTAAAATTGATTTTCAATAAAATAATAAAAATGTTCTGCTGAAAACAGCGAATGTAAATCTCAATTTTCTGTTGAATTTAATTTATGATATATTCTTGAATTTAAAATTTGACATTCTTTAGAATGAAGAATGTACTCGTTATTCAAATCGATTTGGATCAGTTGCCAATACAAGCGATTTTGTGTCAAAACCTGAATTTTCTTTACATTTTAAAACAATAACAATAGAATATAAAGGGTTTCAAAGCAGTGCCGTAAAAATCAATTTTTCAAATAAATTAAACCAGTCATTGCTTTCTTTTATTCATGAAAGTTTCAGAATTTTACTCAAAATCAAGAGAAGGGAATTTGAATTCAACTCAAATCAATTTATACAAGTTTGACCGATTTCTCACTTGCTTTTCACCTTTATTTTATTAGGATTTTCAGGCATTTTTCAATCAATTTTCCAATGAATTGACAAGAGTTTTCACATAAAATTGACCTAAAAATTGTCCTAAATTTAATGTTCACTTTCAATTAAAATATTTTTAAAGCTTAAAGAGTTGGCATTTCAGGCCTTTCAGAGTTTGAGCGCCTGGAGATCCAAAATTATAAAACTAAACTTTTAAGACCCCATTTATCAGTGATTGGAAAGAGTTAGTGCATTGTATAACTCAAATTTTTCTTAATAATCTTAGTCAATAATTCAATTTTTTAAAATAAAAAATATTTCATTTATTGCAAAGATTGAATTGATTTATCAAAAATTAATACCACATATGTTTGTAAAAGGATTATGATTTTGTTGAAATAAAATACTAGTCGATTGAATGAAACGAAATGTTGAATTTTTAGGCAAAAAGCCTATATAAATATCCATTCGGCAATCGTTGGAAAGATAGATTAATAACTTTTATTAAAATTTCTACATGAGGTTTATATTTAGTTGTGTATAAATAATACTATAAAGTCAAAGTGTTATATTATTTTCTACTGCCAATACATTGAAATAATTTGAATAAATCCAGTGGAATGTATATAACTTAGTATACTTTTATTCAGTAGTTTAAGAGAACTTCGGTGAAGGCATTGCAAAGAATCTGTGCAGCTTTAATAAAAGGTGAGAAAATGAGTGTAATATAATACTATGGTGTAATATATGAATTATTTACATTGTTATATTATATCTGTTACAACGAACAGGAAATTACATTTACAAATATAAAAAAGTGTAGCTATATTTGTTGCCTAAAATCTTGTTCAAATAAATCTATAAAACCACTATTCAAACAATTAGTATTATATTTACAAAATAAAACTTGAATATACAGTATATTAATTGCTAATTATTTGAAAATAAAAGTTTAACAAAAACAGAGATCAAACAAAATTTCAATACATATTCTGATTTTGATTAAACAAGTTCCAAATAAACAATGTTCCACAGGCTTAGACGCTAAGCTTAAGGTCCAGGAATTTTCTAAGTCTTAAGGTTTGTGATGCTTAAGCTCATGACTCATAAAAAGTTATTACACTATTTTGGGAACTTGAATTATAAGCATTTTAACTAAGAGTTTTGAAATATTCAAAAATAGTTTAATAACTTTTTATGAGCCATGAGCTTAAGCCTAACAAACCTTAGTCTTGGGAATATTTGTAAACTCTTCGTTAAAATGCTTATAATTCAAGTTCCCAAAAGTCTCAGATGGCTATAAATTCGTTAATGTAGCCGAACCGCAGACCACCTCATGTCAACCACTATAATTTAATATTAATACTCCAATCAATTAAATAGAATAATTGCCATAAATTTTAAATATACAATGTAATTTCGGGTTCAGATACTTGGGATTAAGAGAGGTTCGCTACTGAGCATCAAAAACACAAGCCTTACAGAGCGCTACAAATAACAAGTCTTTTGATGGGGTCCACTATTCTGTAAATATTAAGAATTTATAACTTTGATTTTAAATAGAAAATTTTTCAAAATGTAAAACCAAAAACTAGTGATAGAGCGTCTTTTGGGTGATTTTCTATTAAAAATACATATAAGACTACGAGACTATTTGTCTTTTAATATTGCTTCTTAGGTACAGTTTTGCAAAATATGAGAATAAAAATTACTTTTGACACTTTTTTGATAAAATCATTTCAGGATTCTTCAGGATCAACACTCAAGTCAAGTCAAGTCAAAAGAAACCGAAAACTATATGAGCTTTTGCCTGATCCACATCCTAAATATCAATGATATTCATATATTACAAGCTTTATTTAGTACATATTTTCACAAGTATCCATTTTATATGCAGTAAAGTTAGAAAGTATATTTTGGTGTAACATATTTCTCATCACATCGACTTATTATAATATAAGTTGCATAACTCTTAAGACTGGAGGCACACCAGAATCATAACTCCGTTGATGTCGTTTCAAACTGTGAAAGTGATGAAATACAGATCGGAATTTATTTTCAAGATACGAGTCTGGGAGTTATTCTTTTGATGCATTTTTGCATCAAACATGACTTGAGTATTTTATTATAAGAAACAAAAAACTTTATAGAATAAAACAAGACTTTTATGTGGTTTCATATATTCAGTCCTATAATAGATTTTAGTTATCTCTACAAAAAAGTGAATCAATATATCTAACTTACTCGTTAGTATTATTATTAATACATAGAATTTCTCTATTTCTTCTTCACTTTTCCATCAAAAGATAACATAAAAAAATTTATACTTTATATGATGTATATTAAAGATTTTGAGGGTAAGTTAGATAAAGTATTCTACTTTTATATTATAAATTGTATCTCATAAACAATGAGATTAATATTTTATATCTCTGTATTAAAGTAGTGGAAAACTTTGCATTTCTATGTAAACAAAGATTTTGCCTTTTATTGATTCGATTGTGAGTTAAAGTTATAAGTTTTATTATTATAAACTAACTAACAATTGTATAACTTGTCTAAATATTACATGTCAATTAGTATTGAGATATAAAAACACCCACAACTCTAAAAAACTAAGGAAATATTTATTCCTAATTTCTACCAAAGAGAAGAGAAGTTTTCTAAGCTTTAGTTCGATAATGTGTTTATTATGCATGCAAACCATTCAAACACACCTTTGAATTATCCTATATTCTGAAACATTAAACTCAAAACTGTGAATTCTTCGCTCCCAAACTAACTTTTATTCATTTTAAAGCCTTTCCCAGTTCTGAATTCAAACTTACGCCCAGTCAAGTAAATTTTAAATTACATCTAAAACGAATAAATTTACATGTTTTAGTCATTATTCATTGTTTTGATGGGAAAAAATAAGTTTTCTCTCAAGTAGAAAAAGAATCAAAGCTTATTACTCAATGTTGAATATGAATAAAATAGAATAAGTTTAATATTTACTTTGATAGCTATTGGAATACACGCTCTTTAAATAGTGTTTTCAATACAAATAGTGCACTGGTTATGATCAGAAGTGGTTCCCAACAGTAGTTTTTAATAATGATTTTTGACTGAAGTTTCATAAAAAATTATAAAAGATCTCCTTTTGATTTATTCTTATAGTTTTCTAGTACTCAATATTTAAAATCGAAAAATGATTAGTTTATTAAAGCATTTTCTCAATGAAAATAATCAGTAATTAACGTAAAAATTATTTTATTGAAAAGCTTCAACATTTGAATTAATGTAGTGTTTAAATACAGGTATTAATATTCATTAATTTAATATTAACTTAATATTAATCATTATTGCTTGGGTCGAATCGATGACAAATTTGCCATTGAATTGATATATTTCTAACTATTGGTATTATTGAAAAAATAGGTATCCATTTGTATGGCATGTATGGCATGCTTCAAATTGACTTAATTAAGGAACAAACGAAGTTTTGAACCTTTTATAATAGATTATTTGCCAACTAGTCTCACTCCAGGCTGTGATGGCCTAAACGGTTGAGGTGCTGCTCCACTTTGTTGTGGTCTTGAGTTGGAATTGCCACCAGCGCTCGGTTTATTTCCCTGTGGTTGATCTCCTTCTTCCTCTTCATCATCGGCCGGAGCAACAGTTGGTGGCGGTTCACTGATGCAGAGATAAAATTTAAGTTTGAAATAAAAATAGAAAGTAATTAATGTAAATTGAGTTGATTACCATCCGGGAACTGTTGTCGCTAATTCACATCTCAGTGCGTTAGGGTTGAAAGCGAGACCTGCGGGACATCTTTGCAAGCGTGGATATCCACCTACACAGAGCCAATACCTAACACAACTCTTTTCAATGAGAACTGCACCATTTGGTGTATCCTTACAGATTGCTATCAAAATTGTTTAGTCATTCATTTAAACATCAATTATAGTTCACAACCAATCAATTCTTAAACTTACGATGTTTTTGGCAATCCGGCACATTATCTGTTTAATCAAAATAAAATATTCAAATTGCAATCTTCTTTGAACTGAAACATGAATTCATGCATACCTGGCCAATCACAAGAGTGAATAACATCATTATAAAGCAAAGAGAAGGGACACTGTTGGATAGTTGCAGTTCCATTCCAACAATGCCAATATCTGGTACATGAAGTTGCGTGTGGGAACACTCCATACTGCCACTGACAGTTGTCACTTCCAATGGGTTGTTCTTTAAGCAAAATCAGCGTTATATACAGAGCATTCAAAATAAAAAGTAATAATTGTATATTTAGATAACTTACGTCCCATTACTCGAGTGCCATCAGGGCAGCCAACTCTATGAGGGTAATCGCAATGCGACACAAGTCCTCTTTTGTGACCAGCGAATGCAAGACCATTAGGACAGGCCTGTATTACTGCTTCACCGTTTGTAGAATCGCATTCGTAATAATAATCACAATATTCTTCATGTGGAAAAAAGCCTCCATTCTTATTATTATTATTTCTGCATAGTTGTTGTGCTGCCTGTCCGGCACGCGCTTGAGCTAATCCTAGAGTCAAATATAAAATATCACGATTTTCAATACTTTTTCACATATTCTCTTCTTATATAAGAGTCATATTCTTCGTTATATTTCAAGTGAATAACTTAAGGCTGAAGAAAAGTCTTACAATCAAAGTATAAGGTAATGAAGCAAATACTGATACTCTAACTAATAATTCATAGTAGTATCGTATCTTTCATGCCATCCTTTAGATGCCCTAAAAGTGACTTTAGTTATTAGCCTGAAAGTAGAGTCTAGTAAATCCTCCAAAACTGCTCTCATACTATACTAATAACAACTTTAGATACCCTCGAGAATGTGAATGCCTTTTAATCAATTTTGAAGAATAAGGTCGAAAATTTTTCACTTTTTTCATCACTTTTCTCAAGTTTTTCGACATCCAGAACTGACTATTGTATAAATTTGTTTGGGTTTTAAAAAATGGAGTATTTAATAGCAATTTATCATTAGAGCCAAGTTTAGTGTATGTTAAGAATTACCCATTTAGCCCTTTTTCATTATTCTGCACTTTATAGCCCATAAATAGTATGTTCTTTGTTTAAAGCTTCTCATGAAAATAATTTATATTATTTATTACATTAGGGTTTATAACTAAAAAAATGTCAAATTAAATCTTGATTTATATCAAAATTGTCAATTTAGTTAAGTAATCATTAATTCTTTCGATTCTTTTAAAAACTTGACCCAATTTAGAGTTCTTTCTCTGATTGAATTATGGATTCTTTTAAAATAATATCAAATTTTTATATTTTTAATAAGAGTCATAAGAGATTTGGAAGAAAAATAGAACTTATGAGCGATAATCAAAATAGTTCTCTATAAAAAGAAAGTATGACTAACTTTATTACCAAATTGTTAATATTTCACGATATTTAAAGTACAGAATTGTTAAGAAAGTTTATAATAGTAATGAAGAGTAGGAAAATTGGTTGAATTATTGAAGTAAATGTGGAATGACTTACCAAAATCGAAATAACTAACGAACACAAATGTGAAGATTATAAAAAACTTCATAATTTTAGACAAGACTTGAGTAGTATTGAAGTTAAAGGAATATAAGTTACTAGAATTGTTTCGTCTAACTTCACAACTTGAAACAAATTGAAACAATGCAATGACCTCTCATTGCAATAAAAGAAATAGAACAACAACTTCAAATTGGAACAGATCAGCCATTGCAGAGCTGAGCCAAGATTGGCTGACCTACAACCACAAGGCAAGGAGAAAATGTGAAACACGTCCATAAGATTATTGGGAGGTTTTTATCATATCATATTTTTAGTCGATATATATATAGATCACATCATTCATGCTAATTTCATTCGAGAAGTTTGTGAAAATCTATGCGAGCAATGACGAGATTGAATATCTAGAGCAGGAAATATTTTCATAACACTATTACATTACAGCTCATAAACAGTATATATCACATAAACCATTCTATCATATATTCTATGCGGAAATATTATCAAATGAAGAACAAAAGAAAAATTTCAAGTGCACTCAAGCTTTAAAATCATTTCAAGAAGTGCTTCTTTTTAGATATACATTGTTAAGTACAATACTTTGCTAAATGGATATCATTTATTTGTATATCTAGTCTACTTTTCATACAGTACTGTATACACTCAATTCATACTTGAATACATTATAAAAAATGCATATTATCACCAAAATTCCAAAATGTGTTGAAAGATTTTCATAATTTTACTTATGAATAATGATAACAAAAGCTCACGAGAAGTATCAAAATAAAAAATCCTATAGACTAGGCTCAGCTTTTTTAGCTTAAATTATCGCTGAAGCATATCAGCCAAAAATGTGCTCCAAATCTGTAGTTTTGTTTCTTCTGATTGCAGTCATTTCAGAATATTTTCATATGACTGCTGTTGACGATAGTCAATGGTTCAGATTAAATCATAACTCAAAAGTTCATAAACTTATACAAGTATTGAATAAGTTATTTCAATATCTCTATTCCAAGATTAAAAGCTCTTCTTTCTGAGTGTAGGTTAGGATTTAAGCTATTCTGAAACAGATTTTATCTCATCTCTGAATAAGTTATGTGAATTTCAATAAATAAAATTAATATAAATATATTTATCATGATCTGCTGTCTGTAGGAATTTAATTCTAATTTAAATTTAATATAAGAAAAATTTACAAATTTATTGATTTTCATTTTTCAACTTTCAAATTTTGGTTGACTGGGAAATGCATTAAAACCTCGTTAAAGATTAATATGAAGTGCTAAGCAATAAAAATAATATGAATGAAAACATTTGATATGCAAAGTTGAATATTATTGCATAAGTGGATAGATATAATTTAGAAATTACATTCAGTAGTTTCAATCTTTCAATCGTTCAACTCGATAAAACTCAATTTAGATTTCATTTTTCAACTTTCAAATAGTTATTAAATCTAAATTAAGTCTTAATTGAAAAGTTTTAGTGTAATGTATGAGTTAAACGATTGAAAGATTGAAATTAGTGAATATAAATTATATCCATCTACTTATGCAATAATATTCAACTTTGTATAGCATAGCAAAATAGTGTATATCTAGAAAAGTAGGTATTAAACATGAATTAAAATGTTTTCATTTATATTTTTATCGCTTAGCACTTCATATTCTAGTGTTAATCTTTTACGAGGTTTTAAGTGCATTTCCCAGTGAACCAAAATTAGAGATGAGGCATAACAATCAGTCATTTGGGGATTATTAATGAAATTTTGAGTCAGTGTTCAGGGCGTATGAATTGATTCTGAGAACTTCAAGGTTCGGATCACAAGTTCTTAGAATTTGGCAATTAGTTCTATAGATATTTTGGCAATGATGGCAATTTGGCAATTAATTTTCTAATTTATTTGATTCTCTTATCAATATACATGTACGTCTTAAATACTTTAAATATTTTCATTACTTTAGCCGTCATTTTATTCATTAGTTAATAAGAATTTATCGAAAGACAATTCCATAATATTAGAAAAGGTCAAGACTAAAAAGCTTATCATGATTTATTTGGGAATTTTTAGTTATTTTCTCAGAACTGTTCTAAAACTGTATAATTTGTGTCTAATTTTGAGTATTTTGTTTGTTTTGGACCTTGAAGTTGTTGATATAAATAAGTTATTATTGTGTAAAACTTACATATTAAGGTTACTTCATTCCTGAATGCGATTATATTTTTGATTTCCTCAAAATAATTTATTCTCATTATTATTAAACACTAACAAATGCCAAAATAATTAAATCATGAAATAAGAAATTCAGTTCACAAACTCCTAACTTCCTTCTCGGTGTTGAATTTCAATTTCAGTACATGTAATATAATGTAAATTTGAAAAAAGAAATTCTGACTCGTTCTCATCTTAGTTATAATCGAAATCTGCCTCTAAATGTTGTTTGAACTTAACTAAATTGCCATAAGAAACACGTCGAATTTAAGATAAAGTTTTAGTGGACTATAAAATAAGTAATGCTCTAATATTTGAAATGATTTATGAATATATTTCCTTAAATAAGTTAAAAATGTAAATGAGTTTGATTTTAGTCTCTTTAGCAAAACAATATAATTAAAGCAACTTAACATGATAATTATAAGATGCACTTATTTTCAATTTATTCCATCTTAAATCACAGAAAGTTATGGATTTCAACTTGACTTAAGTGATATGCATTTATCATGATAGAAATATGTTGCTTTTTGATTCATTATTCAGTAGAAGGTTTCTCAAAATATGTTACAGTATGTTTACAGTGACTCAATCTTTTAAAATTAGCATTTTTAATAATTCATAACTTCAGAGAGCATTTAAATGAAAATATTTTATTTATTGAGATAAACAATTGAGATGAACTATATTTAATGAAAACTCTGAGAATTCTATCTTTTTTTAAAAATCTATGAATAGTCTGAAAAAGTTTAGTAGAATTATCTAATCTGTTATCATAAAATACTTAACAGATTGGAAAGTATTTTCAAAACCTAATACAAAAATAAAGTTAATTATGAGCTTGAAATTGGAGTGAAATAAAATTTTTCTGAACAATTAAAATGAAAATAACTAGCTTTCATATTTAGTTAGTTTAAGAAACAGTATTAATGCTTCAATTAATGGACATATTTAATCCATATTAACCGGATCTCAATAAACATTGGGATTAATTGAGAACTTCTGTACATATTTTATTTTTGTCTCCCATAATCAATCCAACAATAAATTCTTTATTGAGCGCGATGTTCACTAACGGAACCTTAAAACACATTTAAAATACAGTTGAAAACGTCCAAAATTAATTTCCAGATCATATTAGTCCGTGTGGTCTAGTAATTATGGTGTCCGATCGGAAAACTTGCCGAAATGGACATATTTTATGTTTAATAAGCACCTATAGCTTAAAAGAGTGAAATACAAATTAACCTTAACTTTGCTTAAGTATGAGCTTTATTTCCAATAATATAACCGGCAGTTTAAGCTTTTAATTCTATTGATGCAAAAGAAAAGAGATTGCATTTTTTCCCGAAATCCTTCGATTGTAAGTTTGAGAGTAAATTTGGTGATCTTGGTATAAGAGAAGATAAGCTTAAGGTTTAAGCTCTTTGTGAAGCTCAAACTATGGGTTAGAACGGCTACACTTCGTTTAGCCGAAATTCAAAATTTTTAACCCTGTTTTACTACACCTATAGCTTATTGAAATAATGAATTATTCTGAAGTATTGAAATACCTATTTTACAAGTTCATTGTATACCCAATAGAATGAAAAATGAGTTACGTAACATGAATCAAAAAATCTGACTCATAACCTCTCTCGGTGCCTTTGACCTATCGTATGGCAATGTCCTAACAAAACATCACTCAACTTGATTTCATATAAATTTATTTATTTCACACATTAAAGTTGAATTGAATTTGTTTTAGTTTATTTTCAAGTTAGAAAGAGGTATACTTTTTGGGAAGTAGTAATTAGGTTATTGAAAACAGTGTTTAGACATTTTGAATTTGGGCAAAACGAAGTGCTCCCGTTAGAACTAAAAACAAAAGCTAATGGCAAAATGACTTATAAGCTTCACTGTTCTGATTCTTGTATAAAAAGCAAGATCCCATTAAATTAAATAAGACATTATAAATTAGAAGTCTAACAATCAATGAAAATTTGATAAGATTTGAATAGAATTTCCTAAAGATTTGCAATTAGAACTGGTTTCACTAGATTTTTTTGAGTCGATTTCTTGATTTTACATGAGTATTGATATATTGAGTATGAATTTTGAACTCAAAATTGCAAATTATTTGGTCAAAACAAACATATTTTCACGATTAAACTCTGAACTAAATCCTATGATGATATTATTGCAAGATATAATTGGCTGAGAAAATATCTTTCGATCAATTTAATGCTTGACTGACCTCTGAAGTTAAATAACTTATTTGCAGAGTGAATGTGTAATTGAATCTCTTGTTAAAGAATTAGACTCTTAGACTCATTCTTCTGTTTATTCCTCTATTATAGATCATTAGTAATGACATTCAGACTTCAATGATTTTTCATTGTATTTCATATTTAATTATCATATTTTTTACGCTACAATTATACGAAACCAATCATTTAGAACTGATCTACAAAAACAAACAAACAATTATTGGAGACATAATAAGTTGAGGTTAAGATTTCTTTTGAAAGACAGACTCACAAATAGTTCATTGATTTTTTTGTTAAAACACTTAATCTTCACTAATCATTCGTGAGCTCTTTATAATGAGCTTCACTTCAAGAACTCCAATATCTGTTTTTTGTATCAATTCAAGTAAATGTCTAAGAAAGCAATTCAACCAAACTTTTAGAAAGATTTTAAAGTCATTCAAATGATTCTCTATTTTTCACTTCTAATATTGTTGACAATGAAAAAACTCCTAAAAACTTATCTAATTTTTGAAAATAGAAATATCTTTTCTCAGTTTTAAAAACGACGGAAAGTGTTATGACATCTATTATCAGAGATCACAAACAATCAAATGTTGTGTTATTTTATTTGAAATGATTAAAAAGTTTTGAAATGTTTGCAACTTTTTTGCTTTAATAAATATTAGCATTTTTTAGTTAAAGATATTTCTGATATCAAGTTTAATCTCCAGTGTTTTAATCATTTCAAAATGTCTTATTAGTGTTCATCAAAAATGTTTTGACTCATTTTCTAACTGTAAGTTATGAATCAATCAATTAATTATATTTTATAAAATTTAATTAATTGTGTTAATCATTTAATTGAGATGAGATACCAATTGAGTGACTTTATTATAAATGTTGACTCAAATGACGTGTTATTCAATGTTTACTAATTTTTTAATGAGCGGATACTTTCAAACTATTAATTGATACAAATGATTGCAATATTTTTAAAATTTTGCCTGAGCCTGACCTTGATATGAAATTTTAAAATGAGATGACATAGAAAAATTTGCAAAAAGGCAATTTTCAAAACCTCGAGTTATGATACTAAGTGAGTCTGCATAATATTCTGTTACATATACTGCAGCGCATACTTTATTACAACTCTTTAAAAAACGAGGCTCAGGTTCGTCACCCTGAGCCTCAACTAAAACTGTGAGCCTAAAGCCTGGAAAACCCATTGAGCCTGAGCCTGAGCCTGAGCCTGAGCCTGAGCCTGAGCCTGAGCCTGAGCCCATCACTGGAGTAAACATATGTAAAAGTATGTATTCTAAACTTCAAGACTGTTTTTTTGATAATTAAGTGTATTGTATGAAACAGTTTTACTGAGAGAGAGATAAGAAATAAGTAAAATTGAAGTTAAATCAAATCAAAAAGAAGTACAAAATGCATATTTTATCTTTTCTGGTATGCTATGCTGTTTGATGATTACCAAAATGCATAACTTTACGCATAAACTACATTTGGGTAAATTTTTTGACCTAACCTTTGACCAGAAAAGATGACATTTGAATTATTTAGTTGATTATTACCTAATTGTTAAGTTCTAGCAATAGAAAATTGTATTGTTTTAATTTTTCATGTAATAAACTAATGGATATTATCAATTGCTTCATAAGATCTGAGTTAAGGGGAGCTAAAAGTCAATTATCCTCAAAAGTGGGAATCTTGTGGAAAGTATGGGAAACCTAATTGGAATCAAAATCACGGAAACATGACTTGAATCCCACAGTAATCTGTACTAATTTTTATTCCCTCTTTCATCATAATATTTGGGTGAAGTCATCATTTTGTGGAAGGAAAGAGTGTTAAATTCTAGAGTTATTATCCAGTAGTTTAGGCAAAATTCAAAAGTAACTCTCTTTCAAGTATTGAGTATTAATCGCTAATTTCTATAAATCTTTCAAAAGTGCAAAAAAATCACATCAAAACTATTTAATAATAAAGTATTCAATAGTAAGTTCACTCAAATCAGAGTCAGAAAAATACTTCTAATCGAGAGCTGAACTGATTTCTCTTTTTAATTGAAAACCGCTTACGAATGAGTTATGAGAAAAGCTATATTGAACTTAACATTTGATTTAATAGTTCACAAAATAAATAATATTTAAACTATCGAATGAAATCTAAAGTTTAATTTTTTGCACTTTCTATTGAAATGCATACTGAATGTTAATTATTTTGATTTTCTACTGAAAGAGTTCATCACAATCAGGTTGAGTTAATATGATTCGCTTTGACCTTTTGAAATTTGCATATTTAACACTTTTTATATTAAAAAAAATTGTGTTATCAATATATACTAAAATATTGAATTCAGTTCAGTTAATAGGGATTTAAAAGTTTTTGATGGTTCTAAATCAGAATTTGATTGAAAACTGAGTTGTTTTCTAAGAAATAACTACCAGTTTCTAAATGAGTTGGGGACATATGCCCTTATATGCCTCAGTCATGGATATGATTAGCTTTAGCTTCATATACAGTAAAACTGGTGTCGCGACCACCCGAGCAAAGACCAGAAATTGAGACCACTCGAGCAAAGACCAGAA
>JAQFZT010000388.1:0-26800 GCA_034696325.1 Camisiidae sp. | reverse complement strand
GCAAAATCTGTAAAATACTGTAAAATAGATGTAAAATTTAGTAATTTGGTGTAATATGACGTAAAATTACGCGTAATTACACTAGTCCCACCCTTATTTGAAACTAATGTTCATAAATCTTTATATTTATCAATAATTTCGTACTTTAATATTGAAATTAGAAATTGCATTAAACATTCATTAATCTTATTTATAGTTAAAAAGTTATATAAATTAAGAAATGAAGTTGAAAACAAAAAGTTTAATAATCAAACTTTATTTAACTTTAATAATAAGTCAATTCTATATCAATTATTGACAAACTTTTCTAGCATTAAATATATAATTGAAAAACAAACAAAAAACTTAATTATTATCATTATTATTATAATCATCATTAATGTCATTATTGGTATTACTATTTTCAGTGTTAGGATTATCAGAATTATTGCTGTTTCCTATAAGAGGTGAACAAATATTATCCATAGGAATGATAATCATGTTATCGATGAGAGCCTTGTGTGGAGTTTCGTATTGATATTTTTTATTATACTTGTGAGCGGCACAAAAACTAAAACAAATTACAAACACCATCAATACTATCACTGATAAAGTCAACGCCACCGCAACATTCGAGACATGACCTGAAATAGCAAATCGATTCATTCATTAGAGTCAATGACAAAAATGTAGACCAAATAAAAAGTTTTTCAAACAAAATAGAAGTTCATTTTTAGAAAATAAGATGAAATTTCAAGAATCAATGCTTTGACCTAAAAATCTCTATAACTTTTTTATATTGATCTTATTTTCTATTGTTTTTGTGTTATATTCAAGTAATCCTAACATTAATAAAGAGAAGAACTTCTTGTACTTAAACCTGTATTTCCTATTGTTAACTATTTTTTGGCATAACTTTTATTTGACTTTTTCTTATATAATAAAGTGATTTACCAGACATTGAAGTGACTAAATATGCTGAAGCCGTCTGTACAATAGTACACGAGAGCTGAACATTGGCTGAGATTCCGTTGTCATCATCTCTGATAGCGATACACATCTTATATCTATGATTAGGCAATAAATTATTGATTGTATACGAACGCAAAAAGTGGTTAACAGTCACTGTTTCGTATTTAGTGTTATTCAATACGTTATTGCCATCTATTCTGTGATATAAAATCTGGTATTCGGGAAAAAGATTACGAGCTGTTCCGTTCCAGACGAGTGTAACATAAGTGGATGATATGCTTATGGCGAATAGATGTAAATCTATGTCATTAACGAGTAGTTCCATTGATGACAAAGCGATTCCGTGTCTGTTCTCAGCCATACATTTATAAACTCCGGAGTCTTTTGGCTTCAAGTGAAACATTCGTAAACTTCCGGGAGTTTTGAGTTGAATATGAATCTGATTCGATGTCTCGTTCAATACTTCGCCTGAAATATGGTTTTTAAGAAGAAAAAAATTTCAGTGTAGTTATTGGTAAGTAATTTACAAAACTTTTTCAATAGCTATAGAACTGACCGTTCGGTAAAATCCATATGATTTTAGGCGTCGGTAAACCTAATGCTCTGCATTGGAAGACATGTCTGTCTCCTATCTTTTTATGTATGGTATCATTCACTTTACCGATTGATACTATTTTTGGTGCACATTCTCGTGGTATCGAATTCTCTGCCAAATCAATTAATTTAATTCCAGACAAGTTTATGGTTTGAAAACATTTCAAGTTCTTTCCATCAATTATTTCAATCTTACTATTATTAGAATCTTTCAGGCACTAGAAGTCATCAAAAAGATGTGGACAAAAAATTTTTAATAAACTATACTCTCAGATAAGTTATGATATTTGAATCAAACCTGATATAAATAGTTAATATTGCAGTCACAGAGAATGGGATTGCCATCAAAGCTAACTTTCAATTTGCGTTTAGTATGAAATTCTTGATCATTGAAAATATAGTCAATGATATCGTGTTGAAAAGTTTTAAGACCGCAATCATGTAATTGAATTGAATGAAGTAATGGTACGCCAAGAAAGGCTTGTGAATCAATAAACTGTAAATTTTGATTACTATGCAATAAAATAGTATTAACATTTGGTAAGTCCCAAAAGGCTCCCCTATCTATCAGAGATAACTGTTTACAATTACTAACACTGATTTGATTCGCAGGTATGTGAACAAAATCACCGGTCGATAACTGTTGCAATGGATTGCTATCCATATTAATAGTTATGATTCTTTTCAATGATTGCAAAGCAATTGATGGCACACGGAGTAAGTGATTGTCGTTTAAATTAAGTTCTTCTAATAGTTCTAAACCTACGAATGCGTTATCATTTATGCTAATTATTCTATTTCGAGATAAGACTAGTTTTCTAAGGCTTGTCAATGACGCAAATATTCCACCTGTCAAATGACTAATACTATTACCGCCGACGTTAAGTACCTGAAAAATAATTAATCAATTAATTCTTTTATTATATTTTTTTCATAATCTCATAGAAAAACTTAAGAATTGGTAAATCAATAGTAAGAATATCCTTATGTTAAGTCAAGTTTATCAGCGATTATATTTCTATCAAAATCTTATTTATTTCTTTTTTGCATTTTAGTTTAAATATTGACCGTAAACTAGGAATTAAAAATCAGTTATGTTTGGTAATAGAGAACGTAAGTTTAATTTACTTTTTAAGCATGTATAGAGAGCATGAATTGCATTCTTGAGTTGAGATTCATTTTGCGAAATCATACAAAACTTGGTATGAATCAAATCAATGTACATACTGTTTTTCCAAGCTTTAAATCATTCCATAATTTTTATCAAGAATAAAGTCATTAATTAGAAAATTTTTCAAGAAGAGACCCCTTTCTATTCATAACTTTGTGCGAAATAACTTTCCACTAAAAGTTCGCAAACTTTTTAGCTCAAACTGTAAATTCAAAGACTGTAAATAATTTATTTTTGTATTTTAATAGTTTGATAAATTGATTAATTTTTAGATTAATTGGATTTACTTATTCATGAAAAGCAATTTTTATTCATTTTTGATAATCCAGTGTAAAATACAGAATAGAAATGCCTTAAATTATTTTAATTCGGTTTAATTTCGTGAAAATTTGAATTTTGTGCCAAACCTAAGTTCCTGGACCTATGTCTTAAAAGAGTGAAATTTCATCTCATTTAAAGCTGTTAAGTGTTTAAAAGCTTTATTATATAAATCAATATTTACTTTGAAGATAAAAATAGAAAACTTGAAAATTATATTATTGGAGTATTTGATGCAATTGGCGGTGAATTTACAAAACTTTTTGAAGTAAAATTTTTAACAGCTGTAAAAAGTTTATGATTGCAATTAATTTGATTACTTGCCACTATAACCACCCGGAAAATTGTTAAATCATAAAGTATTTTTTGAAAATTTTTAAGAAGTTTAACTTCAAAGTTCAACTTCACACAGCTCATCAAAATATTCATTTATTCATTTTTTCTTATCAAGTTTGGAAATATTTTTAATAATGGATGAAAATATTTTCTTGTAATCAGTAATTAATATAAAAGATATGTTTTATAAATTTCTTAAACCATTACTTACACTGAGATTAAGAATACTTTGAAACAGTTCTAAATAAATGGACGACAACTGATTATTCTCAATATTCAACTCCTTCAGCATCTCTAACCCATCGAATGCATGCTCATCGATATACTTCAAGTGACCATTACTCAGATCCAGTACTTCCAGTCTCTTAAGTCCACGAAAAGCATCAGCAAATAGTGTGCGAAACTTATTATGCGAAATATATAAGAGTTTTAGATGTGTTAAGTTGTTGAAAGTCTGTCCGCGACCCAAATGATTGATCTGATTATGAGATAAGTATAGCTCTTGTAAGTGTTCAATAGTTGGCAACTGTTCGTAGAGGTCTTCCATTAGATTATGACTTAAAGCAAGTGATTCTGTATCGATAGGTATTGATTTCGGGATCGAAGTTATCGATTGATAGGAACAGTTAACAGCGCGTACCAGTTCTCCAGACTATTATTGGTTGAGGAAAAAGAGAAAGTTTTTTCATTAGTGAAAATATTTTTAGGATAAAAATCTTTTCTTAAGACAAGTTTTTTCTTTGCATACATATAGAGACAACTGAAGCGAACAGAAGCACTGTTTCGGGCATTGAATACTATTTGTCCAATTAGTTCTGTGATTGTCATTAATCATTTCAGGTATAAGTGAAGGCGTGACACATGAACCTAAATGAACAAAAATTATAGCCGATATCGTGTGACACCAGTGGACCAGTTGGTTGATTGCCATCATTTATTATAAGCAATAATACAATATACAAGTTTAGGTCAACGCTGGATAAGATTCAACAGTCATCTCATGATTGATTAGATGTTATTATTATTCTGTGTGAAAAAACCAAAATGTTTTATATATTGCTTTTGTATTCTATGCCTTACTTTAATAAAAGTGTTATATAAAACTTTATCAATTATTTATAGTCTTATAGGCAAAATTGATTTATTATCAAAATCGTATTCATCAGAAAATTCCTTCTAATCTTTTTTTGTAATTTTTCGAAATAGCATTTGGTTTTTATTTCAGAATATCATATCTTGAGTTATTTGAAAGAAAAATACATAGTTTTCGTGATAGAAATATAGAATTGTGTCGAAGAATGAAAGAAGAGCTCACGAGAAATTTTGTTACTTATGTGCAGTTTTTCTCAAACAAAGTCCTTTCAGTTTTCAAACTAAAATATTTTCTATCAACTAATGTAGTGCTGGAATAGAAAATATAGTTCTGGTATTATTGAAGTTTTTATGTGTATAAATTGAATGCATTTAAGCAGTTATGCGTAAAATATCTCATTTCCCCTAAAATTCATGAATATTATTGAAAACCAGTTTTATTTTTTTCATGACCCAAAACATTTCAATGAGAATATTTTCAAGTAAAGTAAATGAGACATTACGAAAACTATTTACAGATCATTCACTACTTTCTATGGCTGTGAAGCATAACATCCTCTCTATTGCAGACTTTCTATCAATTCTGAATCTCGAAAATCCTAACCTTTATAGAGTTCATCGCACAATAATATTTCATTTTCACATTAGTTCTCAACTTAAAGTCATGTTTCATTCCTATCTAAAAGCAGAAGACATTCACTCAATTGTGGCTTTGATTTTGAATGCTATCTATAATTGAAGGATAAATTTGAAAACAACTTGAGCAGATTATTTGGAGAAATGCCTCCATTAAATGAAGATCTCAATTGAAAGAGTGAATGAAAAGCCTTATAAAACTGTAATTGAGACTCTGCTCATACAATATTGACTTATGGAGCTTAAGTCAAATTTGACTAAAAGCAAAGTTACATAACTAGATCTCAAATTGAGGCTCTTGTATAGCTGTAGGCTGAAGAACATGTAACCCTCCGGAGAGTTTTAATTCGATTTTCAAGAGTAAATTTCTCTCAATTTAAAGTTTTAGCAACATTTTTCACTTTATCATTTCTGGTTAAATCCGATAAATATAAAAGTTATTTAGAAATTGCATTTTCAGAAACAAAGTGTCACGTATTGTTGTTATAATAAATAGATGTTTATTGTCTTTTTTTATCTTCTTCTGTGTGAATCTTCTTTTATTTTTCTTTTACTTTTATATTAAAAGTTTTTCAAACTAACAAAATTTACAGAGCAATGATCACAACTTTTTTCTGTAATAACAAAAGGGTTTTTTGTTCAATACATCTATTGTGAATGTCATCTGTTTCGAAGAATCACATTTGTTTCAGAGTTTAATTTTTATCGAATGTTTCGCTCGATTAACAATAAGCACTGTCTTTGATCCCATGCCTCACTAGTCATTGGAGAGCTTAAAGACTCATTTATTAGAACTTCATTTATTTTTTTTTTGAGAATCAGATAATTTCTATAAAAATACGTTCAAAATATTTTCAAAATTTTTTTCAATTTTTTTGTAAATATACTCTGTATTCAACTTATTAATTATGTTTAAAGATCTCAATTTAATAATCTATTTTCTAAGACAGATATTTATTTAATACAGCATTTTCTTCATAAGTCTCCAAAATATGTAAAAATGAAAAATAGCTCTCGAAATATGAATCACTCAGAAGACTTGGATGAAATTTTTTTTATTAATATCATACCTTTTAGCTATATTTAAAGTTAAAGTCATTGTTATGCATAATTTATTCAAGAAATCCAATCGAATCATTAATAATACAATATTCGAGCTTTTCTTATCATTTGAGTGGCTCTTATCGTAAGCATTGCAATAAAAAGTTATGTTTTATGGCTCCAGAAATCTAGTTTTCGGAGCATTTCAGAAAAATTGCCTCCAGAATGAAGATTATTGCTCAACATTTTTGTCCAACTAGTTATTTATCACTTCAGTTACTATTTCTTTGAATAAAAATATTATTCATTGATTCGTGAACTAATTGAATGAATGATTGAAATGCTTTTCATGTTTTACTTATGTATTAATTCTATGATTGATGTCAAAACTCTGTCGACTAGAAATCGTGAAATCGAATTATAACTGTATTTGGTTTACAATGACTTTTATTTGATTTATAGTCAAATACCGATTCTTCTACTCTTATCTACAAAAAAGGCTTTGATTTTGACTCGAATTCAAGAAAGCAATAAAAAATAGTAAAATAAAATGAAATAAAAAAGATTTTATCGATTTTTCTCATAAAAATAGAGAACTAGTTGTATATTATTGTGCATATTATGTAACACAAAGACAATTATCGATTTTTGTATTTATTTAAAGAATAAAAAGAATCGGATTTTGAATAAGGGATTAAAAGTTGAGCAATGCTTAAGTGCTTTTATGCACTTTTATCTAAAATTTAGATTAAATTTTGTCTCTCTATGTGAAAGACAATTACTTAAGCCCTTCCTCTCACTATTGTCTTCCTCTCTTGACGAAAAATGCTTCTTCAGTTGACGAGAAAACTTCAATTTATTCTAAAGCAAAAGTTTGCAATTGGATCTCATAATGCATTCACACAAATGCAAAATCTCTTATTCATGAATGCATGCATTTTGTTGTCTCTTATTTTTAGCTTTCAGTTAGATCTCAATGCACTCAACATTATATGCGTTGATATCCATTAATGGATTGAGTTCTGCATCAATATATTGAAGTGTATCAGAAATTCTGTTATTGATTTAGCCTTAAAAAGCATGCTTTAAAGAAAACCCAAAGTGACTATTCGTAGACTACTATTAGAGAAAGAAAGACATGTAAAGATGGCCAAAATTCTAGTGATAAATAGAGATGAAAATATTATAATTGCAATTTTATGCTATTTTTCTTAATGTTTCTTTTGCTAATTAAGTTGCTATGAATCTGAGTTTATATTCAAAATCATGTCTCAAAATAATAAGTTATTTTGTTCAACACTTCTGTTATGATTTCATGACACATTTAATCCAATTTAGACCTTATATCGAATTTCGATCGAAGAGTAAAGTTTAGGAAATAACTTAATATCAAAGCTAAAAAGTTTACTCAAATTTTCTGTCAAAGTGAGAAAGAGATTTACTAAAAACTCAATAATTCACTAAATCCTGAAAATGTGTGATGTCCTTTTAGTCATGATAAATACATTACTATAAATAGTGTTATGTTATCCTTGTTTATGAAAGTTAAACATTAGTCTCTGATTAAATCGATTTGCAGTGTAAACATGGAACATTCAGAGTATTTTTCAACTCTCGAATCAGTTATAATTTAATCAAATGAATGATAACCTCTAAAAATCAATAGTAATAAAATCTGTTTTTAGATTCAACTTTTAACTAGATTTAAATCATTTCTTCTGATGTAAAACGCAAATACGCGAAAAATGATGAATATTGTTAACCGTTTTTTTTTATAAATAAATCTTTTTGAAAACTTAAATTATCAATCATTTGATTTTCATGTATATTTGAACAAAATTTTGAATAATGAAAATGTGAGGGCAAAGAAAACGCAATATAAAGTAATGTTCTTGAATAATGGCTGTAATTAAGTTTCATTTGACATTTTGATTAAAGACTTCACATTAATTAAGAGCAATGTTTTAATTTAGAGAATAAAAAAGAATGTCTTTTAATTACAGGAACTCTATTTGAACTAATTATTTCGATAATATCACCAAAAAGAAGTGATTTTTGAAAAAAAGTCACAGAAACACCCTATAAATTATAAGATTCTTTTAAAAGTGCAAAATACACTTTGTTAAAAATGCATTATTTATTCGAAATTTTTGAATTTAGCTAAAGAATCGATTTTGAATTCTTGAGTTTTTTCTGTTTTGAATATTTTTATTCTAGTGTACTGTACACATGAGGAATAAATTCTTTGCTATTGAGCTCAATCGTCAATTTGATAAGACTATAAAGTGAAATACTGTTCATCACAATTTGAATCTCATAAAAAATTAATAACTAATAACTTAGAAGTCATTTTATAAATAAATTAAAGCCAGTCATTATCTCTATCCATAAAAGCATGTTTGGATTTAAATATTTATGTTAATAGAATTCATATTTTTAATGATAACCTCTTATTGTATATAAAAATGAAAACATGCTTTCATTGATAGAGACAAAGACTGAGTTTTTAAAATCACAAAATGAGTCAGTTATGATAACTAGTCAAAAGTGTTTTGTAAGATCCAAATTGTAATGAATCTTATTTTAGAAATTTATATGTCTTATCAAATTGACGATCAAGTCTTAGGGAATTCATTACTTTTGTGTACATAACTTGATTCACATTTTCTACTAAGTTATATGACTGAAAGCTAGGCTTCAAGTGGAATAATCTCATTGAATATCTGATTGAATGGCGTTAAATACAAATATTTGTTTGCCATTGACTTCAAATTCTATAAGGAATAATCGGTTTTTGTATTTCTTTATTGCAATTCTATAGAAATACTTGATTTAAACCTTTGATAGAAAGATAAACAAAACTCAATTTACTATCTCTTGATAGAGAAGAAGAAAAAACTAAATAAATATAGAAGAAAAAAACTTTGCTTTACATCAAGACTAATGAAAAACCTAAAGAACTACAGACTTGATTGAAAAGCTTTATTAGAGAAATAATCGAGAATTCACACAAAGTTCTCATTGAGTTTGAAAACCTATGGAAGGGATGCAAGAATATAATCAAAAGCTGACAGTTATGATGGATTAGTATCTCAACAAATTTTTTCATTAATAAAACGAATGACATTTTTGTGATTACAAAACCTTCATTATGAAAACTGTAGGAAGTGGTCATCCGTTATAAATCATTAAGTTATTCAAATTCTTTTAAGCTTAGGCTTAGAGTCTATATTAACTGTAATTTAATATTAATTATCTTTTCTCTTAATTATAGTGCGAATAAATTTATCTCAATTATTATTTGTATAATATATTTATACCAAAAATTCATTCTATAAGAGATAAAAATTTTTCATTTTGTAGTCATGGGTTTTGGATAGAGCTGGATCTTGATCGAGGAAACCTCGAGACTCGAGACATGAATATTGTCTATGTATTAATACTTATTTCAGAAAAACATATTAACTTCAAATCTTTTTGAAGTTCTAATATTGTATAGAAACAGAATTAGTAGCAAATTTTGAAATCAAATTCTTTTAATAACATAGTATTTTTGAATAAAAAAATACAAACCTATCTATAACTAATGTTTAAGAGCTTTGTTTAAGAGCTATATTTAATGTTTAATGTTTAGTATTAAATGCTCTAAAACTAAATCAATTTTTTTATGTTTTTGAAAAATGAGAAAGAGTTTAGAGCTGATCAAGACTCGAGACTCGACAATACCCCGCTCTAGTCTGCTCATGAATATGGGAACAATTTTTCAGATTGAAATGTTTATCTAATTCTATGACTAATTTAATTTGAAAACATAATATCAAGTAAAAGAGGAAAGCAATTATTCTTCAAACAAGTGCTCATTTGATAATTATATAAAGCATTTCTTGAATTTAGATTCCCCTCAAAATGAGATCTCTTAATGAAACTCCGTTTCATTAAGAAGCCCTTCACTCTTCATTTAATTACTAGTAAATATGAGCTGACATTTTAATGATAAAAATAATCCTCATTCAAATCATAAGAAAGTGACAGTAATTAAAAATACTGTCGACTTTATTAATTGTCAAATCAATTCATGCGTTTCTTTATTTATTAATCATGAGATAATAACTATCGCTTTCCAACTAATTCTAGTGTCATAACTAATGACATGCATTCTATACGCAAAGTTTAGCCGCAAAATTGATGAGATATGCAGTTCAGCTGAATAGAGAATCGCCTCTGGCTTCAGAGTCTTTGTTAACAAAATCAATAATCTAGTCTTGAATATATGCTGAAGTCATCTGAAAGATATTCACATTGCTATCGCATATGAATGCAAACAAATTAAAACAGGGTATCTCTTAATACACGAAAACGTCAATAAGTATTCATCACTTCAATTAAAATGCATAAATTGGTGGAAAAAATTCAATTAATAGAAAAACATAACTTTAAGTAAATACTATATTTTTCTTGTATTTTATAACTTTTTTCTTAGTCAATGAAAATAATTTCAATAAAATCTAAATAACTTTTCAACTCGAGATAATAAGTTTTAGTTTGTTAGAAATCATATAGAGTACATCCTTATATCAAATATTTTGAGATTATATAAAAACATGCAATTTTTCCAAGTTTTAACAAAAATTTAAGGATAACTTCAATTTGAATAAAAATTTATGCCTATTATAAAGTAAATTGTCTTGAATTGACTTTAATATGCTATTATGTAATTGATTTCCCTTTGTTTTATCGAAAATCAAATCAAATTCATTCCAGAAAAAGTGTGGTATATATTGAGTGCCAGATTCGAGATTAATGTTGAAAAAATAAGTTCTGTTTTAAACTTTATTTTCTCATACTCTGCTGTGAAATATTTAATTTCCATTTATTTTTAAAGAGCATAGAAAAGTAAATCTTAAATTTTATTTATTAGCTACAGATCCATACAATTGATTATATTCTATTCATAAATAGGTTCACATCCTTATCATATATTCTTAAAGCTTCTTAGCATTGAATCCCTCGACAACTTTAATGATAGGCTCAGGTTTGATGTTTTGTATTGAATACACGTAACATGTATTGTGAAACAACTATAGAGATAGGCATTACAGTAGGCTTTCGAAAATACAGTACAAAAATGATTCAAAAAATATAGACAGCATTTTCCTGAATAACTCATAAACCTATGCAACAATCGAAAAATTAAATATTGATAAATAAAATTATGATAGGAATACTGTATAACAATTGGCTCATATATTCTAAATATAGCTTATTTATGAAAATCTACTTTATTTTGATAGAAAAATAACATGCAATACAAGAATTCATAAATAAAAGGCTACTCAACATGTCTTACTTCATCTCTTATAACTTATATATATTCATAACTTAACCGAAACAGACATTCGCATAATTCAAAGATTTCTATATAAATCTCTTTCTTGTTATTCCTCATGATCTAAACTCATAGTGGAATTAGAGTGAGACCTACTTTAAGAGATTAGTTTGATTTGGAATGAAGTGAACATCCTATTTGTGAAACTCTTCATTCCTAAAAAGCTATTCTACTTTTGTTCAGACAATTTATTTAAATAAAGTTGTGCTAAGCTTAGGATTTACTCTTAGTATTTCTTCATAACTTAATTGGAGCTCTTTTCAGATTCTTAACCACTTTATATGCATACAAAATCACGAATAGATTTTCTCATTATTAATTCAAAGAAGAACTTCGTTTTCACTCTCTATTTTAATTCACTTCGAATGAGATTCTATAACAAGACCAATAGTAAAAAGGAAGTCCAATAAGTTTAACTTTCATGTTAAACATTAATTGATAAAAATGGCTGCCTTGGGATGACTGTCTTTCAAATTTATAAACTTGATAAGGATTTATCTATTCTTTTCTTCTCTCGGTTAAGTCAACTGCTGTGAAGTTAGTTTTGGATTTTTTATCAGATTTTTCACCAAATTTTCTTTTGAGAAAATGATTGAAACTGATAAATAGCATTCATATGAATCAATTTTAAAAATTCATTAGATTTTATTGTTGTAATCGATATTTGTCTGTTTGAGGTGAAGAATTTCTTGAATAGAGATTTTGTTTTAAAAGTTTGAATACAGATCTTAATATAAATAAGCCTTTCATATAAAATAGTTAAAAACTGTAAATATCAAAATTTCTATAATTCTTTCATTCATATTTGAAGAGTTAATTTCTCCCTAATTTTTCACAAATTTCCCTTTTGACAAATTAATTGCATCTGTATTTTTCAATATAAATATTTCAAACCAAATTGTATTTATTAAAATTTTTGGTCAAAATCAATAATTCATAATGAGATCATAAATACAATAAAATTAATTGTTTATAAGAGAGTTATTTTCAGTTTAATTGAGAGACAAAAGTCTTAGTTAACGCATGTTTGAAAATTATAGATTGAATTGAAAGTAATTTAGAATAATTATGACATTAACTGACTTTTTATAAATTAAAGTCATAAAAATTTATTATTTAAGTGAAAATTTTGAGAGACTCTCATTTGAATTTGAACTGAATAATGATTGAATTGAAGCAATAACAATAAACTAATGCAATAAATGACAGCTCTTAACGTTTAACTTGATAGTTATTTTTTATTACAGGATATAAAATAAATACAAAGCAATTCAATTTCAGTCAGAAATTCTGGCTATCCTTCTATTCATTGAAACTCATCTTTGAGAGAATGTTTTGTTATAAACTTGACTTTTGTTATAAATTATAGAATGTTTTCTAATAAAGATTTAAATTGAATCTACGGCTATCAGATCTTCGGGATTGGCCTCGAGTTTCCTTAATCCATGGAATACTCCACCACCTCATTCTACAGGAATGAGGTCCACTGCCATCCAGGATCATATTTGGCCAATTTTAAGCATAATTTCCAGGGCCCTAACTAGCTATGTGACTAGAAGGACTATAGCCCTCCTGAGATTTCCAAAATAGTTGGGTTTCAAGTCAATTAGTATAAGCATTAGCTCGAACAGACATGTTAAGCTCCTATTCAGCCCCTATTTAGCCCCTCAAGACCTAAAATCCTGGTAATTTCTTAATATTTTTAAAATAATTACTTATTTTAAACTAATAAATTTCCAGCATTTGATCAAATGTAAAATTCTATTAACTTATATTTTCGGGTTTAACTTTTCAGAAGATAAACACTGTATTAGTCCAGAACTTAATAGAAATGGTGAATATTTAAACAACCGCTAGATTTCAGTGGAATGAGATCTGTAAACCCTAATTAAATCATTGAAGTGTATATCAAATAAAATTAAGAGCTTTTTGAATGAGTACTTAAGCTAAACAACATATCAAATTAAGTGCATGTTTTAATTGACCATTTTTTGATTCTAAACTTAATTTCTGGGAAATTCCACTACATTTTCCACATTAAATATGCTTTTTATGGCTCTATTCATATATTATGCAACTTTTATGGCGTAAACTAAATTTTGATGCAATTTATAAACTTGTTATTCTACTTTTAGTATTAAATTAGCTCTCTTCCCATTTAGACACCAAAAATACACTCCAATCAGAATGAAAAATGCCTTAATTTCAAAAATGTATTTTCAAATTATTTATAAGAATTTCTTTCAAAGTTAATTCAATAACAAGAGAATTGGGTAGAAAACTAATGTCAAGTAAAGCTTAATATGTTTTGTTAACTCTAGAATTATCAAAAACAAAGTAAACAATGAGAAAAAGTTGGACATAATGTTTAAGTGAATTTTCCTGTTATGGCTGTTAGGATTGTTTCCTCAATGCTCATGAAGCTTATACTGGATTGCAATTAATTCCAAATAATGACAAACCATAACAAAGTTGATGTCATGGTTTGCAATTCGACAGAATTTCTCTTACAGACTAATACTTAAGTCTGAAGGGTTGGGAAAATAGAGAAAATTTTCTAAAGTGATAATCATTTTTATACTCTTTTTATTATTGAATTTACTACTGATAAAAAATCTTCAAAAGACTTCGTATCAGAAGTAACTGTTATAAAACATGAGAAACATTTATTATGGATTTATACTATTATAATATAAAACTATTTATTAATGATAGAAAAAATAATATATTTTTCGCATTTATATTATATTATGACTTTTCCAGCATTACTAGTTTAATAATTAAATTATACTATTTTTATGTTGTTTTTCATAATTTTTTTCCAAATACTAATAGAAAAATTTCTAATTTTATTTAATTTGCATAAGAATTATCATCTGCACAGCCAATCGAAACATTATTTCTGTCATTATTCAAAGGTATTCGTTATAGTTTAGGTGAGAAAAGAGCAATACATTAGGGATGTATTGATGCGTAACTATCTATAAGTATGATATGAGGGCACCATCACTACTATATTTCATATTTGTTTCTGTTTGATATGAGCTTTTGTAGGCATTTGTAGACATTTGTAGGCTTACAGTCAGGTAAAGGAATGTTGAAAACATTGATCATCATTTTGTAATGCAGTGAAGAGTCATTTCGAGCTAACACAACGCTATCAAAACAGATTGTTTATGACCCTATTTATGAGATAATAAATGGCTAATAAGTAGTGAGAATTTCTATTCTACTATAGAAAGGGTCACATAAGAAACCATTTCTCTTCACTGATTGTTTTGCGTGACTTAAAGCCATTTCTGTGAAATTTTATCGATATTTTCTCACTTCTTTTTCCTTAAAAATAAAAGAATAATAACTGCTCTTTATTTCAATTCAAATTCATGTAATTCGTTTCAATATCTTTTGCATCATTTTGTGCTTTACTTTATATAAATGTTTTTATTCTAAGCTTAGTTAGAAATGAGAGTTTCTAATACTTACTATTTGGAGATTTTAAAAATCAAATCTAATATTAAAAACAAATTCAATGTTTTATTTTTGTCTATCAATTCTATGATGAACCTACTCTTTAACATATTTTTTCATAAGAATCCTTGATCTGATAGTTATTATTTTAGTAATAACATTAAAAACATATAAGATTTCTTTTTTGTGATATTCAAAAGGTTGAATTGTGTTTTAAAAGCCCTTAAACTCATTAAAATTTTAAGACATCTCTTACATCGTTAGAGGGTTCCCAAATGATGGGTATCACGACCCAAAATTAGGTGGTGAAGAGATTTTTTTGAGTCGCAAACGATATCATAAAATAGTTATTAGTTTTATTTTTAGAATTTCAATATTTTTGCAAATCTCTTAGCTCTGGGTTCTGTTAATCAATATTAAGTGACAGATACTTCAATAATATTAATTGAAAATAATTGGGAAAATCAATACTTAAACATGAATTTTACATCCAATATCTACTGAAGTCTAATGAAATAGAAGAAATTTTTTAATATCCACTTTAAAATGCAGACTAGATAAGAGCTTACTTTGGTTTTAAATTAAATTTCAAAAGTGATTTAAGTGTGAGCTAAAATTGATGAAATTTAGAAATTTTCATCAAATTTTCAAATTTTCATTATGAAAAGGTTTTATGAATTTTTTCAGAAGCTTTAGTGGGTCATGAAAAAGCAATTGTGAACCACTACTCTATTGAACTCCTTATAAAAAATCAATGACTCATTTTTCTTAAGCGCATAAAATTAAAAGAGTTTCAACCCAGCTATACATGAATTGCTTAATGATAGCAGAAAGGATTAGAGTAGAAAAATTGCTTTCACTTTTAGTCTAACAAAAGAATCTAAAATGAGTTTTTTGTGCCTTTCTTTAGTATCACTATGTTTTCTACTTTATTAAAATATTTTATAGATTGAAATGTTTAAATTTACGCAAAGATTATGCGATTGCACGCAAGCTATTCATTCATTGTATTAGCAAAACATTACTTTAATAGACATGTAAAACGGATGAAAGCTTTGAATTTAGAGTCCTTTTCCATCAGATATAAAAAGGAAATCACATGCTTTTGAGTAGAGAAACTTTATTTTATTTCAAATACAGTATTATATAAAAGAAAAACCATATAATAAGAAATTTATATATATATATCACGAAATGAGCTGATTATAATTTGATAGGATTCATAAGAAATCATGTTTTTTTATAGTAAAGATTTTTAAGATTGCTTTTATTCTATTCCTCTAATTTGTATTTTTTTTTAAATATTCATCACTTTGTTTTACTTGTTTTGTACAATTTCGTCATTCAATTAAGTTCTATTGAAAAGTAACAATAGTTTACTTTCAAATGTTTCAAAAAAATGTTTTAAACAATTTCTTTTCATTCAAAAAAATTATATGCTTTCAAATAAATTATTCATTAATGAAATATTTAACTCAACGCAAAACTTATGAATAATAAATTGTTCGAAAATGTTAGGAATGTGTCAAAAACACAAATCTTACCACTAATTCCTTGAACAACTTGAATATATTAAAGAAAAATTGAAATACGCAGTCTTAAGACGAATAAAAGTTAGGAGTTTTTTGTTTGAAAGAAAGATAACTTGAAATGAATTTTCGTAGTTTTGCTAATAAAAGTTTCGTTATCAAGAAAAGGATTTAATAGAGTAAAAACACATTAATACTAGCAGAAACCATAAGTTTTTTCGAGTTTATAAGATCTCTGAAGACTAGCACTGCTCACAACTAAAATGAATGATTGGAGTGATCACTATCTGAAACGCACGCAATTGTCAGGCAATGGTTTGCTTGAAGTGCAATACAGTATAACCGATAGGCACACATACAGACAGTAGCTTTTCTATCACTAACCAATTCTATCGGCATCTGAATTAGAAAGAGAGAGACTGTGACTGAGAATGTATTTTGCTTTCGGTTATGCGTATATGCGTTAAGAGTTCTTGTTTTTCTTTTACAGCAATCGATATACAGCATAGTCTGTCTCAATACCTAAAACTGTTATTATCAGATAATTTATAGTCATTATGTGGTTTATACTGTTGTTGGAAACCAACAAAAGATTCTCAGATTTTCTAACTCTAATCATAGTTGCGTAACATCATTAAAAAACTATTCTTCATCAATAGCTATTAATCTTTATAAATCTATAGTTAGTCTCACTTGAAATTCGTGAATTTCATGATAAAATCTAGAGTTTTTACTTCATAAATAGCATATAAATGGAAATCATTGATATTTTATTCAGTTTATTTGCAATTAAAATACAAAAAACAATTAAAATTAATAAATGAGCCGTTTATTCCATATATCACTACATGTCTATCAATTTGCTATATCATTACAGGTAATCATTTCATGCATTAGCGAAGGCGTGAGACATGAACCCAAATGAGAAACAAATATAATGAGGGATATTGTATGACAGCTTCCGATCTATTGGAAGTTTGCAATCATTTCTTATAAGCAATAATACTATAGATAAGTTTAGGTCAACGCTGGATAGGATTCAACAGTCATCTTATGATTGATTAGATGCTAATATTACTTTTTTCATGAAAAAAGATAAAAACAATATCTTATATATTGCTCTTGCATTATATTCCTTAACTCAATAAAATAGAGTTGTGTTTTGATGTGGAGTCAACATTGCTGTTGAGCTTTTGAAAGTTATACTGAGCGCAAAATTTCTTCTTATCTTATTCTCAAAAAATTCTTTCAAATAAAATTTGGTCTCAAATTACAGAAAATCATATCTTAAATGATTTGAAGCAGAAATACATAATTCTATTAATGAGAGAATTGTGTAATGGAATGAAAGAAGAGATATTTCATCAATACATAGAATTTTTTTGCTAATATTGTATTGATTTTTTGAAATAGAATTTTTTATGCGCATACAAATTGGTGTAGTTATGCGTAAAATATTTTCATTTCCCCTATAATTTATGAATAATCTGAAAATCCGTTTTTAGTATTTTTCATGTCTTTTCAATGAGAAAACTTTCAAATAGAGTAAATGAACCAAAAAGTAAAATATTTACAGACCAATCACTAACTTATACACCTGTGAAGCATAACATCCTCTTCATTGAACACTTCCTATCAATTCAGAATCTCAAAGTATCCTAACCTTTAAAGAGTTGATCGCAGAATAATATATCATTTTCTCATTGAGTTTCCACTTTTAAGTCATGTTTCATTCCTATCTAAAAGCAGTAGACATTCACTCCATTGTGGCTTTGAGTCTCAATTCTATATATGATTAAAGGATAGGTTTGATAAGGACTTCAGCAGATTATTTGCTCAAATGCTTCCATTAATCTTTAATCCGAATCTCAAATAAGACAGTGAATGGAATGCCTGAGAAAGTTGTCATTGAGAGCAAACTCAGACATTATTGACATTTGAAAATTTTTATCATTTAAACAGAAATCATAAAAGAAATAAAAAGTTGTTAGAAAATTGTATACTTGAAACCAAATTTATCACGTATTATAATAAAAACCTTATGTTTTTATTTTTCTATTTTACTTCTCACGTTTTCCTAAAGATAAATGAATTTTATCCTATTTTTCAGTTTTAATAAAAAGGCATTTTGAGAAATGAGAAATATTTTTCTTTCTATTCTGTTTATACATTTTGTATGTCTTTTGTTTCGAAGTATGACATTTGTTTCGGAATTTAATTTTTATCGAATATGTTTCTCTCAATTGACTATAAGCTGTCTTTGATTCCATGGCTGACTAGTCTTTGAAGAGCTTAAGACAACTGATATATAAAGACTTCATTAGATTTCTAAGACTCAAATGTTTTTAGATTTATTCTCTCTTCTAAACCAAAATCAATATTTAAAAAAGAAGTTCAATAACTCAAAAATTTTGCAAATATATGAAAATAATCTTGAATTTGAGTTATATATTTTGATCCTATACTTGGAAATCAAAACCAATATATCTATAGAATTGGAAAAATACTTTTTAGACTTAGATAAGGAAGTTCTATAAATATCTTTCACATTTTGCTAGAATAGCAAGTAATATAAGGACTCATTTTTATGCTCTAAATAGTTATGTTATTTAAAGTTTCACCGAATCACTAATATTACAAGAAATGAAGTTTTTTCAAACTAATTGAATGAATTATTGAAAGCTTTCATGTTTTACTTATGCAATTATTTTATAGTTCACGTCAATATTCGGTCGAATGAAAATTGTGAAATTGAATTATTGCGGGCTTTGGTTTACAATGACTTTTATTTGATTTATAGTCAAATCCATATTATTTTACTCTTTTTCACAAAAGGGTAGAAATTTGGACTTCAATTCGAAAAGCCATAAAAAGTGGAATAAAATGAAAAAGGTTTCTATCGATCTCTCTTATCAAATAAAATACTATACCATTGAGTATATGAAACAAAAAATTATTATCGATTTTGTATACGTTTAGTTCTGAGAATAAAAAAATCTGATACTGAATAAGAGAATAAAAATTAATCAATACTTGAATGCCTTCTAAAATTTTGCACACTTTTTCAAATCTTTTAGCAAAAGACAATTACTTTAGTCTTTTCTTTCTTGTTTTTATCTCTTCGCTCTCTTTTAAGAGAAACTTCAATTTATTTTATGATAAAACTAGGGTTGGGATCGATTATAGTTAAATCATTCATATGATCGATCAATTGAACGGATTGAGCAATTTAAACAAGTTCTGCGATTGAATAATCAGTAAATTAATTTGAATTATTACTATTTAGTATAACTCGTATTCTAGTGGACAAAACATGTAAACTATGGAAGATAAGTTTTTAGACACCTTTTGCGTTTTTCTGATCTTTTAGGTATTTTTGGTTTGATATGTGGCTGACAAGCGAAGGGTGTCCAAAAACTTAATTCCATTGGTTTACAAAACGAAAGGTCCATTTTTGAATTTTTTTCATAATTACAATCATTTTTACATTTAAAAATGGTTTTTTTCGAATGAGCATGATAAAATTTTAAATTTGCCGCTAAAAGTGATGGTTTGTAATAAATATGATACATTTTTCTAAAAATTGATTGATCTCTTTATAAATACTACGATCACAACCCTAAATAAAACTTTTGCAATCGGATCGGATCTCATTCTCATAAAAATACTAAATCTCTTATTCGTGAATGCATTCTGTTGTCTCTCATTTTTTCTTTGCATGCAATGCACTCAACTATCACTCTATGCATAGATATTGGCTTATGGATTGAGTTCTCCATCAATATATTTAAGTATACCAGAAATGGTATCAGATATTATTGATTAAATCAATATAAAACACTCTTTAAATAAAATCCATCTTGAAATAGGATTTTTAAATATTTCCAATTCTGAGCGATGTTTGACTTAAAAGTTTAATGTTTTATGAATAGCATCTTATATTAAAAATAATTGCTGGATAATATATTTGTTGTTAACATTTTTAGCATCGATTTCATGATATACTTAACGCAATTTAGGCATTATATCGAATTTCGATATAAAAGTGAAGTTCAGGAAATACGGAGTTTTGCTGTGAAGGAGAAAAGTTTGCGCGAATGTTGTTAAGTGAGAAAGAGATTCACCTAAACAACTAAAAACGTTAACTCACGGAATCCTAAGTATTAAGTTTTTCCTAATAAATCATTTTTAATACTAACAGTAAATCAAAATGTAATCACTTTTAAAAACTAATATTTTAAACGTCCATAAAATCTGTTTTAAATTCAACACTTCATTAGATTTTGAATCATTTTTTCTCATTTAAATTTCAAACATAATTTTTCGGATTATTTCGATCAAATACTTATTAATTCGTGTACTAAACAGCTTACAAGCTATGAAGATATGATAGTTTATTATTTTATCATCTTATGAATGAAGTATTTTTAATAGAACTCTAAATAGGATTTAATTTTGTCTATTTTTATCTCTATCCGAACTTACAGTAAATTCTTATTAAAAACTTATATCTATAAAGTTTAAACCTATTTATGTTGTATTTTATGAATTCAATAAAAACTAAATGCTTTGAGAGAAAATATTGCTTTTTCAGAACATTTTAAGGAATTAAAAAAATAATAATCGATTTTTAATACAAAAGACGTACAAAATATAAAGCATAACAGAAGATATCTCTGAAATACAACTTCCAAGAACTCTAATGTTTTACACAAGAATATCGATTCTATTTCAGACCCAAAATGTCTCAAAGCCTGAGGCAGTTCCTGAAGAACTAAACTTTACAAATAAGATAAGAATAAGTGACTATTCCTTACTAAATGTCTAACTATTCAAGAAAAAAGTTAAATTTTGCAAACTTTGCACTTTAAAGAGTAAGTAATATGAATATCAACTGATAAGCAATTTATTCCCTTATCTTATAAAAGTACAGAATTTGATGGATTTTTTACCAATTCATGAGTTTTTTAAAATATTCAAATGTGTAAATAAAAGTTTTTGAAATAATTTTTGGGAGAAAATTAAGTCGATTTAGAGCACTACTTTTGATAATAAGCTTGTGATGGAGACAGAAAATGCAGTAAAAATTGACACCAATTTGTGTGGATTTTGTCTATAATTAAGTTTCATTTGACATTTTGTTTAATGAGTTCACATTAATTAAGAGCAATGTTTTAATTTAGTGAATAGCATAAGAATGTGCTTCAATTATAGGGAGTTGTATTGAGCTTTATATTATATTTTGATAAAAATTAGCTCAATTTTTATGACATTTGTCAAGAATTGCCTAAATATCTTATGAATGCAGTAAATCATTCTTGAAATTCACATATAATTTGATAAAGTTTAAAAACTTACTCAGCATTCGAAAGGATATTCATTCTGAAAATTTTTTTTGATTTGATTTTACTGCAGTATTTTATAGTAGATTTTTTTCTAAACTAAAAAAAGTTAATGTTATTCTGAAATAAATATTTCGGATGATATCATAATTTTTTGTTATGGAAACCGAAACATTAGAGAACTTTGAATGAAGTCAACAAAAATGAAAAAATAACAGACAATTCTAGTACTTAATAGAATAATACTTTAATGAAGTTCTGTAACATTTGTTTAGTTCAGCAAATTTTCATTCACATCTTCAACAATGAGACTGAAAACTGTGCTTCAAATAGAATAATCCCATTCAATGTTTTATTGAATGCGTTCAATACAAATATTTGTTCGCTATTGACTGCACATTATAAAAGAAATCGTCGGTTTTTATGTCTCTTTATCGGAATGCTATAAAATTCGTGACTCAAGTCTTTGATAGAAAGATAAATAAAAGCTCATCTCTTGATGAAGAAATAAAAAACTCACAAAATCTTGCTTTACATCTAGAGAACTAAAGACTTTATTCCATTGATTTATTATGAAAGTATTTGACAATTTCTCTCAAAGTTTTCTTCACTTCAAATCTTTTACTTCTCAACTTCAATGCCTAATAATAATTGAATAATTTGTGACAGTTTTTCAGATTTGGTATGTCTGAGAAAAAGTTTAAAACTTTTAAGATCTCTATTAAACAAAATAAAACGCAAACTGAGAACAGAGGTTTTTGTTATAAACAAATATTAAACTTATAAATGTTAATAATTTACATATTGAGAGACTGTAAATGATTAATTGTTTTATTTTTATGCATTTATCTAAGTTTAACAAAAGGATTTGTTGCCAAACAATAATTATTGATATTTTAATAATAAATATTATTTGGATACAAATCATTTCTTTTAGTCAACAGCTATTGTCTTTCGATGAACTTTTGAAACCCCCAACAATGACCACAAGGTGTGTAGTCATCAATATTATGGGGCCACAGGTCAGTAGCCCAGTCAAACTCTTAGCTTAAACTTTTTGATACAAATGTTTTTTATTTATAAATTCTGAAGGCTATGTGACTCAGTTATGATTTTATATATCAAATGTTCATCAATACAAATATTTCTTAAGCCCTTAATAGAGAAACTTTTTACATTATAAAGACTTTAAGATGTATTGCAATAAAGTATGCGGTATTTTCCGGAACAAACCTTTTTTTAATAGGATGTAATGGAGTCTTATTTTTTGCAAGTCAAGCATTTATTGATATTGTATTTTTTACTTGTTTTTAAGCCTCTAATTCATTGATTTTTATGCTTTTAATCATTACAATTAAACTTTTGTACAAATCTCAGAATTTTTCATATTAACATTCGATGTATTCCTATGATTTTTCAAAATTTTCTTCATTGTGATAAAGATGCGGTCAATGAAATTGTTACAGTTAAGAATAGTTGTCTAGACAGCAGATTTCGTAAATCAATAGTTCAATCAATCAAATTCAAATCCACTTCACACCACTTCAAATTCAAGTTATATAATATAGTAAACCCTAATTTTCTTCACAATTATTTCAGTGTTTGCCTCTATTTGGCTAAAAATAATTAATTAAAAGTTATAGCAAAATATTTTTCGATAAGATTTTAATATAAGTTTTTCAAAAAATTAATTTAAGCTTAATTTAAAGCTTGAATTTTGTGATGAAAAAAGAGAATGTAATGAAAATAGAGACTGATTTCCCAAGTTTATGTCTGTAATCAAGTTTCATTTGACATTTTGAGTTCACATTAATTAAGAGAAATGTTTTAATTCAGTGAAAAAGAATTTGCTTTAATTACAGGAACTCTAAATAAACTATTTTGATAACAGAAAAGAACTTATTTTGAGAAAAATCCTAGAAATACCTAATAATTGCTATGTTATTGAGAATTGCTATCAATTTGAAAAATTGTCTTAATATTCAGGATTAAATGAGAATAATTTGCAATAAATGTATTGACTGATTACTAGATTTTACAGATGGAATAGTTCTTTCGGAATGTTTTTTTCGTGAAGACTTTCACAGTTTTTTAGGGAAAACTTATTTTTGCTCAAATCATGAATAAAAAATGTGATTTTTATTGAAAAACTTTTGAAATATTTCGAAATAAATACATTGAATACACTTCTGAATACAAATTCAACATTACATAATGCAATAGAGTTTAGTAATGAGCAAACACTTTCTGAAAAATTATTTTCAATCAAACTATTTCAGTGCTCAAAAGAATTATACTTTTATGAATTTCTTCAATATTTGTTCACTTCTATAATACATAATTTGATTCGTAGTGTATAATCAGGTATAAAACTTCAGATGAAATACAGATCTGATTTAATGGCGTTAAATTCAAATATTTATTCGCTATTGACTGAAGGAATTTTGTATTTCTTTATAGCAATGCAATAGAAATTCTTGATTCAAGTCTTTGAAAGAAAGATAAACAAAACTTGATTTTCTATCTCTTGATGAAGAAGAAAAAACTTAATAGACATGAAAAAAAACTTTCAAAAACTTTCCTCATTATAATGATTAATGAAATAAATGGAGAACTAAAGACTTGATTGCTTTGCTATATCATGAAAATAATTTACACAGGTCACAGGCCACAGGTCAGTAGCTCAGTCAAACTCTTAGCTTAAACTTTTTGATACAAATGTTTTTTTAATTAAAAGTGACAGTAATTAAAAATACTGTCGGCTTTATTAACAGTGAAATCAATTGATGCGTTTCTGTATTTATTAATCATAGGATAATAACTCTCGCTTTCCGACTAATTCTAGTGTCAGAACCAATGCCAAGCATTTTGTGTGCAATTTTCAGCCACAAAATTAATGATAAATACAGTTCAGCCCAAAAGAAGAATCGCCTCTGGCTTTAGAGTCTTTGTTAACAAAATCGATAGTTGAATATATGCTGAGGTTTGAAACTTCAGATTTGAGAAATCAATCCTTATATCTAGACGAAAGGGTCAGATCGTCTCATAAATTTTTTATGATTACATCAAAATATATATTTGATTTTTATTTCCATGTTTTCAAAATAAAATTTCTGCAAATTTTATGCGAATACATAAAACTTCAATTAAGTTATTTTCTTCTCTGTATAGCGAACACCAGCGCTGGAGTTGAGTAAAAGTTTTTTGACTACCTCTTACTGTAAATTTTTAAATTTCAAAAAATGTTATGTGATGTGAATATGAATCGCGAATTCTATGATTTTTATGAGCTATACTTATGACCTCTTATATTCTATTCATAAATAGGTTCACATCCTTATCATATATTCTTAAAGCTTCTCAGCATTGAATCCCTCGACAGCTTTAATGATAGGCTCAGGTTTCGTGATTCGTATTTAATACACGTAACATGTATTGGGGAACTAACTATAGACGTAAGTCTTCCGACACAATAATATAAACCTTTTTCAACAATAAAAAATATAGTAAGCATTTGCCTGAATAACTGATAAACTTGTGCTCTAATCGAAAAATTAATTATTCATAGAAAGATGTTTTTATTATTATTGCACGTAATATTGACTCAAATATCGTAATATTGATTACTTATTTATGAAATTTTTTACAATATTTTACAGTAACATGTTTTACAAGAATTGGTAAATCAAAGATCACTCTAACTTCTACTCATATAACTTATACGTAACTCAACTGAAACAGGCATTTGTGTAATTCAAAAACCTTGATATCAAGTTCTTTCTCCTTTTTCCTCATGATATATACCCTACTTATAGAGAATTAGAGAGAGACTTACTTTAAGAGATTAGTTTTATTTGGATGGCAGTGTCCTATTCGGGATACTATTCATTATTCAGAAGCTATGCTTTCTTTTCACTCAATTTATTTGAATAAAAGTTTGGCTGACGAGTGAGCTAAGGATTAAATCAGTTTTCACTTAACTTCACTCTTTCTATTCTAAACCTTTTCACATACATATGGAATGAGGAATAGATTGTCTCATTATAAAGTTGAATAAAGAGGTTCTTTTCATTCTCTTTGCATTTTATTTTTTAGATTCTTGTTCAAAAGCGTGAGCATAAGCATAACTTATAGACAATGGTAATGAGCTTAACATTTCTCTTGGAATAAAATCGATGGAAATGTCAGCCTTTAGGATAAAATCTTTCTAAAATACTTAATGAGGATTTATGTTCTTTTATAAAGTCAAATGATGTGAAGTTACTTTAATTTACTTTGAAATCTTTATCGATTTTTTTATTTATAAGAATCTTATTCTGAGAATTTTATTGAAGAGGCGTCTATTGAGTGGCAGATACAAGATAAATATCTTCCATATTAAAAAACAGAATCCATTAGTTTTTATTATTCGAAACATTTTCAATAACCAAAACGATATAGATATGAATTTTGATTTTACATAATTCTAAACTTATTTTCTTCAAACTGTAAATATTTAATATTATCAATTTTAGTCATTTTTATTTGAGGAATTAATCTGGTATGATGGTGAGTAAAATTTAATCTATTCTCAACAATTTTTGCTCTTAATAACTGTCAGTGTATATCAATATTATATATTTTAGATACATATTACCGGATATCCATATCTTTGTTCACTCAAAGGATATATCAATATTTTACTTTAATTTCTTATTTATTACTATTCCAAGAAAATTGTTTATTATAGAAGAGTGTCTGAATATCCAATTATTCAATACCTGTATACAGTGCCGTAACAGGGAATTTAAGTCTGGGGTCTAAATAGGGAACTGAGAACTTTTGGGCCTAAATAAAGGGCTAATCATGCCTGGGGTTAATTGGGCTGAATAGGGGCTAAACATTTCTAGTGGGTCTATAAATTAAACTTATTTTGAATTTTACACTTGAAAACTCA